>APFE031606552.1:261507-299326 GCA_000404065.3 Pinus taeda | reverse complement strand
ATTGGAATCTTGTTGTAACTTTTGAATAAGTGCCCACACTTCTTCGTCATTCTTCCATTCCTCCCTTGCTTCGTTTATCCAATCTAGTTGGATAATAGAAATGGCACACAACAATGCTTTCACATCCTCATCCTTTCTTGAGAGTGCATCTGCCACCACATTTTGCTTCCCTTTTTTGTAGATGATTTCAAAGTCATAACCCAACATCTTTGTGACCCACGTTTGTTGCTCTTCAGAGGATAATCTTTGTTCTAAAAAGTATTTAAGGCTATCATGATCCGTTTTTACCTTGAAGTGTCTTCCCATTAGGTAGGGTCGCCATTTCTTAAGTGCATGGAGTATTGCCAACATTTCCTTCTCATAAATAGCTTTGTGTAAAAACTTTCCCTTGATTGGACGACGTTCAAAAGCAATGGGTCTTTCATCTTGCATTAAAACAACACCAATCCCATTTCCTGAAGCATCACATTCGACAATAAAGGTTTTTGTGAAGTCCGGTGTAGCTAAGACAGGTGCTTGGCACATTGCCTCTTTAAGATGTTCGAAGGCCTTTGTTGCTTCTGGAGTCCATGAAATGCATCTTTCTTCAATAGTGTTGTTAGAGGTGCTGCTATTCTCCCATAATTCTTAACAAACTTGTGTTAATACCCTGTCAACCTGAGAAATCCTTGTAGATGCTTTATGGATGTGGGGATTTTCCATTCCTTAATGGCTTTAATTTTGCTAGGGTCTACCTTAACTCCTTCATGAGATACAATATGACCCAGATATTCCACTCTTGTACTCCAAAGAAACATTTGGAGGATCTTTTTGCATATAATTGTTTCTCCTCCAGTAGTTGTAGCACCCTGTCAACATGTTCAACATGATCCTTCCAAGACTTGTTGTAGATAGTATATCATAAAAAAATACTAACACAAATTTTCTAAGGAATGGTTTGAAAATTGAATTCATCAAACCTTGAAATGTTGAAGGTGCATTGGTAAGGCCAAAAGGCATGACCAAAAATTCATAATCGCCCTCATGAGTTCTAAATGTTGTTTTTGGAATGTCTTCGGTCTTCATTCTGATTTGATGTTATCCTAAACGAAGATCCAACTTGGTGAAGTAAATTGATCCATGCAATTCATCTCGTAATTGATCAATGATAGGAATGGGAAACTTATCTTTAATAGTGAGCTTATTGAGCTCCCTATAATCCGAACACATGCGCCATGATCCATCCTTCTTGTGCACCAATACCACTGGAGCAGAGAAAGAAATTTGACTCGGTTGAATTATACTAGCCTCTAGCATTTCTGCATCCATACATTCAATTTCACTCTTTTGGGCATAGGGATATCTGTACGGCCTGATGTTTGGAGGAACACTTCCTGGAATCAGATGAATAGCATGATCATGATCACGAATAGGTGGGAGACCTTTAAGAGTCTCAAATACCTTGGAATGATTGTCCAAGACTATTTGGAGATCTGGAGAAATAGATGATTCCAATGTGGAAACATCTAGCGAACATAATTGTGCAATTACACCTTTTTGTTCCTTTTTTAGAAGCTTGTCATACCATTAGAGCTGATTATCTTTCCCGGTTTCCTTGCAATACCTCTTGATACTTCCTTTCCTTCCATAGAAAATTTGATGAAAATTTCTTGAAAATTAAAAGCTATTGTACCCAAGGATTGTAGCCATTGGGCTCCTATTACAACATCAGCACCTCCCATTGGAATGGAAAGCATTGGGCTAGTCAATACATATTCTCCCATGGATAGCTTGACATTATGGCATTTTCCAGAGCAATTTATTGTTCCTCCATTTAGCAATCATCACTTGACACTCTGGTGCTGGATATAGGAAGCAATTCAATTCTTTTGCTACCTTACAATGAATAAAATTGTGGGTACTTCCTGAATCAATCAACACTATTACCTTTTTCTTCTTGATTTGTCCTTCTATCTTGATGGTTTGAGGAGTGGTAATTCCCGCCAATTCATTACAAGATATGGTCGTATTCATTTGTTCTTCGTCTAGGCTTTGTTCCTGGAGTATATCCTCTTCTTTTGACCTTTCTTGCTCCTTTTCTTCTTCCTCTTCACAATCTATGTAGAATAATTTCTTCTCAGCACACTTATGACCTTTAGTGTATTTGCTATCACAACTGTAACAAAGCCCTTTTGCTCTTTTTTCTTCCAATTGTTGTGGTGTCAACCTTATAGGTTGTGGAAGACTAGGGCACAACACTTCCATCTTTATAGTTGTGAGTGGTATGCTTTTTGGTTGCCATAATTTTGCTTTCCATTTTTCTTGCTAACCTGAATGCCTTCTCTAATGAATCAGGTTCCCAAAGGTGAACATCATGTTGGATATTATCCTTTAAAGACCCTATGAACACATCAATATTATGCTCCTCTGGAATATCTTTTACCCTTATGTTCAGTTTTTGGAATTCCTCAATGTGCTCCATTGTTGAACCCTTTTGTTTGAGACTTATCAATTGGCTAAAAAAAGTGTTGCTTTTTGTATCCTCATAATGTGCCATCAATTCTTCCGTAAAAATTGCCCAAGTGATAAATTGTTTACAAGAGCAAATCCATTGATACCATACAAACTGATTTGGTTCCAAATATAAAGTTGCCATACGTACCTTTTGTGTGTTTTGCACATTATTGAGATCGAAAAATTGCTCCATCTGTAATATCCATGTTGCGGGATCCTTGCCATCAAACTTCCTCATATCAATTTTTGGAATATGATGGGTATTCGATCCCACATTAGAGTCTATGGAATCATGATTAACATTTCTTTTGTTCGCATCATGAGTTTCCTTTACTACCTTTTCACCATTAGTAAGTATTTCTTGTAGAAAATTTGTCAAATCTGTCCTCATATCTGTCATGCTTGTCTTCAAGTTTGTGTTCAAATCTATCTTCAATTCTTCCGTCCATGTTTGTCTTCAAATTTGTCTTCCAATCGTCCATCTTAGCTTCCACGCCCTTTATCTTAGATTCCATGCCATTTATCTTAGCTTCTGTTAGCTTTTGTGAGGCTGACATTTTTTGCACTTGGTCTTGTAATTTTGATATATCATGTAGCATTTCTTCCTCTTCTTCATGAGTCATGCTAGAGCTTTCAGGTTCCTTACTAGGTGTTGCATTTTCTTTCCTCGAGGCATCAATTACCAATAATAATGCTCTACTAGCCCTTTGAATTCCTTCAAAATAAATTTTCAAACCAAGCTAAGCAAATTTTAAGAAAATCTACACACAATTTTTTACTTTGGTAGGAGCTCGATATTGGCCCTGATGTTCTCTCTGTCTTTCCAATCATCTAGTTCTAAATTTGTGACTTGTAGTAGCCCTCTGTGTCCTCTTTCCAATGCCACAAGTCTGACCCAAATTGGATTCTCCAAGGAAGAGTTATGCGAAATCTTCCACAGTGACTTGATTATAGACTAGTTCAGTAGAGCGAACTTGTACGACGTGCCACGAGTCACTGTTTCAACCTTTGGATTTGGAAAATGCACACAAGAAACTACCGTCCGTCCTCTTTCTGTACCTTCTTACGAAATTTCAATCCGATTCTCAGAGAGAAAGTTATGACGATTTTCCCCAGGTCACCTGTTTTGAATGTAATTCAGGAGTCTCTAAAACGACCAACTTCCTCAGATCATATCTCTGCAAATATCATGCAAACAGCTCTAAAATTCGGACCCAAGGTTCAGCACGATTTCTTCTCAAATGGGTTTTTTTTGCGACTTCTGAAACGTCACAAAAAAAAAGTTATAGCGAAAATGCCACGATGACCTGTTTGGAGCAGCGAAACCCTAGAATCCAAAGCTCTGATACCAAATGTTATGAAACTAGCTCAAGAAAAAATAGATCAACGCCTTAGAATTCAGCCTCTTCGAGGGGGCAACCTCCTCTACATTCAATAAATGAACAATTCTTGGATGATACAAATGACAAAACCTCCTTTCTATATATAGGAGTCTAAGGAGTCACAATATAACCCAGTCGACCTAACAATAATAATATAAAAGCCACAAAAATAACAGTAGAGAGATTCTATGGGGCACTGTAATAACAATATGGGGGAAATAGGGGCACAACAATATAAATAAGGGGTACAACTACCATAGTAATGGGGGTAATCACTAGTATTATAGGGACCCAACGACACATCAAGAAAAGGGCAACTCAAGAACACTCATCAAGAAGAAGCATCTACAAAGTTGAAGCATCAAGCCTAGAAGTCTCAATCACTTCAAGGACAAGAAAGGTATACAATCCATCAATCATCAACAAGGTATACAAAGCTAGAAGAAGAGCCTTACATAAAGGCACCTACAAAGAAGAGCCGATTGAAGTAGGACCTATATCAAGCTACAAGTCTTCAAGCAAATCTCATCATCAAGCAAGTCCACTTGGAAAAGGCAACTTGAAGAACATCAAGATCCAGGGAAGACAAGCCATCAAGTTTTCAAGGAGGAAGCAAATCCATTACATCTCAAAATCTATAAAGTAAGTACATGTCCCCTTTTGAATATACATCAATGTCTTTTTGCAAGGAAAGCAATAAATTGGTAGGTACCAATAACTTTCTTGCATGGAAGAAGAGGACTGATCTACTACTCAAGGAGAATGAACTCCTAGAACATGTCAAAGGGAATATCACTATCCGTGCTAAGGAACAGACTCAAGCCTTAGCCAAGTACAATAAGGATGAGACAAGAGCTCAAAAGATTTAGATAGAATCAATCAAAGACTCTCTCATTCCTTATGACTCTAAGTTTGACATATCAAAAGAAATTTATGATAAACTAGTAGATCTATTCTCGATATCCACAACTGGAGAAGTAATAGCTCTGAGGAATGAATTATACAAGATGAAGATAACAAAAGAAGGAATAGCTCCCTACATCAAGAAAATAAAATGAGTGATCAACTTCAAAAGCTTGGGGAAGTCATGTCTGGCAGAGAGATGGCAACTGTAGTACTCAATGCTCTACTTGAGGATGGGGGCAACTTCACATCAAGCATATACGCCAAGAAGGAAGCAACCACTCTCAGTGAAATGTGGTGTCTATGCGGAACAGAGGAAACCAGACTTAAGGCAAAAGAAGATGTGGGGTCTAAGGAGCAAGCATTTGCTACCATGGCCAAAAGAAAGGGTAAATTTGGCAAGTTTGGTCCACGAAGAACAAACAACAAAGACATGTCCAAGATCCAATGCTTTGGATGCCAAGAATATGGAAACTACAAAAGGAATTGTCCTAAGCTTAAAAAGGACAACAACAACAAAAGAAAGAGGGAGGAATCTCACATAATTCAAGAGATGAAAGAAGAAGGAAAGAAGAAAAAGAAGGAAGATCCTCCCGATCTCTACTATGACTAGGTCAAACTCTTTACTTCTAGACTTCTTTCAGAGTTTTGAGTAGAATAGGAGCATATAGGAATAAATTAAAATTGCATGGCTAGAAACATCCTCTAGAATCTAGCAGCATGATGTACATAGAGTTCTAGATACTCATGTAGATGTAACATTTATGATAAGAACAAAAATGCATAAGTAGAAATATCTTCTAGAATATAGGAGCATGGCAGATATAGCTCAAAATATTCATGTAGCAGAAGCATACCTAGTATAGGACCTCACACATGATGAAAGAAAATTGATAGTGATAAGAATCTAAGACCTACATCATCAAAAGAAAGGAAACATTTGCAAGGCAAGGATCTTTAATATTCTACGATGGAATCTTCAAAAGAAGGTTCATGGACCAAAGAAGATGTCTCATTGGGAATCCCATTCAAGGGTTTCAAGAAAAAGAATGAAATGCAGACAAGCTAAGATGAAGCAAGAAGGGCCATACCAAAGGATGATCAAAGGAGAATCAAGATGAGGTATGTATGCATCAAGATTTAAGTCATGTTATCATTTATATATTATTGAGTCATGGGTATAGTTCTATAACATGATCTGGCATGAAAGAATCTCTTTCACCAAGAACATGCTTGAAGGCATGTACCACAATGCAATGAAGGTCAACAAAAGAATATGCTCACATAGAGAGCATAAGATTGCTGACTAAGAAGCAAGAAGAAATGTTGACAAGTCCCGAAAGCAAGAAATGAAGTAAATCTCTCACAAGAAGCATTAGATGGTTGACCGATCTATCTAAGAAGAAGCAAATAAATAAAGAGATCAAGCATGTGAAGAACACCATGATCACTAAGAATCACTATCTGACAAAATGCCTTGAAAGATATCTCCCGAAAGAAAGCAGGACAACTCTGATAAAGGAAGAAAGAACCCTTGACACCTATGAAGGCCTTGGAGATATAGAAGGTGCAGATAATTAACTCTACTCTACAGAGATGTCATGATTAAGAAGCCATCCAACAAAAGAAAAGGCAATGTTGAAACAATATTGTTGATTTGGGGTAGCATCAGATGTGCTCTAGCCACGAAATTTGGTGGAGAGGTTGGGGCACATGAGATTTCCAATACCCAGAAAGGGTTTGGGCAGATTCTAAACAGATCAGGAGATATTAAAATTATTAATATTTTTAATGGAGTCCCTAAGTCTAAGCTTAGGGAAAATAAAATATTAATGTGTATTAATATGAATCTGTGTTAGAATGGTCCAAAAGACATGGACCAAGCTAGATCTAATCCTAGCTGTTGATTAGGGATTTAATCTCGGCTGTTGATATGTCAATAGGAAAGGTATAAGAGGAGGCTTGAGGGTCACTTGGAGAATACACCAGAGTGATCAGTCATTCTAATCTCTAGAGCGGGGTTTGCAAAGAGAGATAGAATTAGTGATCGAGAGATGCAGCTGAGGGGCATTTGAGTACAGAGAGACAAAGAGGTAGAGATAGTGTCAATAGAGCAGCACAGTAGCCAAGGAGAGTGACGTAGAGCTAGCCAGGGCTCACGCAGGGCCATGCAGAGGCAACTAGGAGCTACATAGAGCCTCAGAGAGGCCAGTGTTGCTGACGATGCGCAGAGGGCCATAGGGCTGACCCAGGGCATCCCAGGGCTGGCGCAAACCAATCCAGGGTGACGCAGGGCCAACGTGGGACAGAGAGGGGCTGAAACAATCCAGAGAGAGGCTGACACTAGGGTTCCTAGGGTAGATTTGTGCTAAGTAGCTACTGCAAGGATTATCTGGGGTTCCAGCTATGAGATTTGTCTGAAACTGAGAGGTATTACTACCAAGGAAATTCTCTATTTGGTAGGCCAATTTCTGCACCTATATTATACTCTAATATTGCTTAATAAGAAAACCCTCAGATAGTTGCACCAGTTTTCCCACATTGGGTTTTTCCGGGGACATTAGTCCAAAAATAATGGTGTCATATGGTGTGTTTGTTTCTATTTCTTTTAGTTGTTGATCTGTAATATCTTGAGCATGCACTAGTGTTTATTTTCAGTATTTGCATTGTAAATAACTTGTTAAGAAAAATAAAAAGTAGGTAGGAATAAATCAGATAAAGTGCATGGAGGGTTTCTATCTAAGTAAACTTAGAAACTTCAAAAAATATCAGGATGAAGTCATGATGGGCAACTAGGTCAAAACATGTAATCAAGCAAGTACAATGAAGCATCCATGAGAAGAGTATTCCGAAGCATGGACAAGATGACAAAGGAGTAGCCAAGATGACAAGGAAAAACTTGATAGTCACTTTCCACGAAGCAATGACATGACAAACCAAGAAGGAAAGTGATCGATGGATGGTGCCCTACCTAGAAGAAGTTCAAACAAAGACTTCATGACATCAAGAAAGGAAGGAGATCAAGCAACTGAAGGACCCAAGAAAAAGAAGTTGTTGATGAAGGAAAGAGTCCCCAATTAAGAGGGAGCTCTGACAAGTCCCTGATCAAGAGGGAATTTTGAATCGCCCCTGACTACAAAGGAGTGATGATTTTGTTTTCCATTTCATGGGTCATGCACTAGACCAAGACTAACAGTGGTAAGTCTAAATGAAGGCCATGATTGGAAATGTAAAAAAAGATGGACACAACATTCTTGTCTTTACTTGGGAAGAAAAAATGGAGGATTAGGTAATCATCTGGCATCTGATACTCTTTGAGGATGTGTAGGGCATCCAAGACGAGAGTAGGCAAGAGGACCAATATTCTTTGAGGGTTGGGAACCCAAGATAAGAATAGTTCTAGAAGGTCATACTTGGAGAACACCTGGGTGGGTATGTACTTTAAGAGACAATGATGAAGGTGTCTATAAATCATTGGTCTCGCCAACATTGTAGCTCGTGGTCTCGTAAAGAGATGGAGTTGTTAGTCAAGGCCTTGCACTATGACAATGCTGATGGATATGATGCTATAACAGATGGATTTCTAATCCAATTTCTCGTATGTGAATTCTTCAAGATTGATAATAGCCAAACACCTTGTAATGTTATATGAATACCTCCCTAGTTAAGAGGGAGTGTTGAAGGAAGTGTAACTATGTTCAGTCTTCATAGATGTACTTTTTATACTTGTACTTATTCAAGAAAAGAAATATTATTTTTATAATATATGTCAATGAGTTTCTCGCTCATTGAAGTAGGTTTAGCACATGTCAAAGTGCAATAGGTGAGTCAAATAGTCAAGAGAAAATATTGAAGGCCTTAAGGGCATGTTACACTATGTAGAAATATATATTAAAGTCAAAGGGAAACCTCCAAGCAAAGTCAAGTCTAATCCTATGTAAGGACACCTTCAAGAAGCTCCTTCAAGCATGCAACACCACCATGGAAAATGTGTGAAGCCTGCTCAGCAAATCAGCCACCAAACCGCCCTCCAAGTCAGCCTACAAACAGCCCTCCAAGTCGGCCTGCTAACAATCAATCAAGTCAGCCTATAGGTCGGCTTAAATGGAGGGACAACCCTCTATTTATAGAGGTTGTCCACTCCAAATGAAACATACAACTTGGGCTCTGAAATCCACAAGAAAAAGAGGAGACATTGTTGAATTTCTAAGTCTATCCGTTAGAAAATTAATCTATATTTTGTTGGTTTATTTCTTCTACTTGTTTAAATTCAAACAAGTTATTTAAAACATTTAAATACCAAAATAAACACAATACAGTCACAACATGTACAAATTAACAGCTGAAAGAAAACAATCACACAAGTGACACCGTTATTTTTGGAAAAATGTCCCCAAAAAAACCTAGTGCGGGAAAATCGGTGCAGCTATTCTGAGGGTATATTACTATGCAGTATTTCCTTGAGTACAACTGGGTGCCTAACCGGCTCACCCGATAGAGAAAAATACACGACAACAATACCTCTCTATTCGGAAACAGGTATTCAGAAAACCTGTCCCACGAAACCCTCTCGGCGACTCTGAAGCCCAGCGCTAGCCCTTTTAGCCTCTTCGTCAGCCTCTTGCTACACTGCGTCAGCCCCAAACCCCTCTGCATCAGCCCTATGAGGCACTGCATAGCCTCTAGGAACCTCTGCATCAACCCGAGACCCCTCTGCATCAGCCCTCTGAGGCACTACGCAGCCTCTGAGACCCTCTGTATCACTCCCTCTGCCTTCTGCGTGGATGATGTAGTCCCTCTGGGCTGTGCGTTGTCTCTGTTGGGCTTTGCGTGGCTTGCTCTGGCCGCTGCTCTCGCTCTCTGCTTCTGCGCCGGTATCTCAGTACTCTCTGCCTCTCTGTCCAATACTCACTGCCCCTCACTGCTAATCACTGATTCGACTTTGCTTAGCAACCCTGCTCTAGCAAAACGAATGACTAATCACTCTAGTGTATCTTCCACCTGACCCTCAAGCCTCCTCTTATACTTTTCTCATTGCTCCTTCAACTATCGAGATTAAATCTCTAATCAACGGCTAAGATTAGATTTGGCTTGATCCATGAATTTTGGAACCTTCTAACCCAGTTTTATATTAATAACCATTAATATTTTATTTTTCCTAAGTTTAGACTTAGGAACTCCATTAAAAATATTAATTATTTTAATATCTCCCAAATAAGGTAGAATCTGCCCAAACCATTTATGGGTCTTGGGGATCTCATCTACCTCTCCACCAATTTTCATGGCTAGAGCAAATTTGATGGTACCCAAAATCAGCACTCCCTCTTTGCAAGGACTGTGCTCTAGTAATACTCCACAATGAGCATCACACTGATTATCCGGCACCAGTACCTATGTTGATGCTAGACCTCCTCGCCCAACATCCTCTACATTGTTGTATCTTGTACTGCTGCCCATGGCCTTGCCACTGCCACTACTGCATCTGTACGGTAGCTCCCTCTACATCAGTGCCGCTGCTGGTCCATCCTCTCAACACTACATTTGCATTGCATCCCCCTCTCATCATGTTGTATCGTGCTACTGCACTGCAACTCAGTTACTGAGAAGTAAGTAACTGATCCACCCAACTTTTGACATCCCTATCAGGATAGAAACAGTCCAGATGTTGAAGCTCTCTCTGCTGCTAAGAAGTGCTCCCTCTACTGACCTCTGTGTTGCTGCAACAACTCCCTGCATCTCGCACCATTGCACACCTCTTTGTGCCATCCTACACTGGTGCAACACTCTCCGTGCCTCTCGCACTGCACGGGGACTCCTGCACTGTTGCACTTTCTGTCGCTTCATTTGCATCTGTCTCTACCGACATCCGCCAATCCTGCTACTCCTCTTCGAGGCTCCCGTAGCAAGGTATAATCCAAGAGGTTAGGTACCTCAAGGATCCTGCCCCTCATCGCCTATAGTCCTCCTGACTACAACTCGATGTCTCCCCACCTCTTCTCTAAGGGTACATGAGCAATCATGGCACAATCATCATCCTCCTCGACTTCTTTCTCTGCCTTCACTAACGCTGCCTTAGAGTCAAAAGCCTCTCCCTTATTCTTCTTCCTCGGACACTGGTTCGCATAATGTCCCAGTTCCCCACAGTTAAAGCACTTAACCTTGGAGAGGTCCTTCTTCTTCCTCTTCTCCTTCTTTCTCGCAGATGCCAAAGCTACATCCTCTTCCTCTTCCTTCTTGATCCGAAATCCTTTGTTGCTACTTCCCACCTTGCTCAACCGATTGATCTCCTCTTGACGAAGAGACGCCCACAATTCTTCCCAATCTGGAAGATCCACCCTGCCCAGTATGCTCTGGACAAATGTCTCCCACTCATCGGAGACTGCGTTAAGTGCGGTCCTTACCATCATCTCTTCATCCGGCGTGGCTCCTATGGTAGTCAGTTGGTCCCAGATCTCCTTCAACCGACCAAGGAAGTGATTTATCTACTCCCCCTTCTGCATCTAGTATGACCTTAACTGATTCTCAAGTAACATCTTCCTCTGCACGGAAGTATGCTGGTACAATGTCTTCAAGGTGTCCCACATCTCCTTTGTCGTTTCCTTCTCGGCAATATGTTGGACCACATGATCCTTGTCCCCATCAAGGATGATGCATTTTGCCTTGGCCATTACCTCCTCGTACTTCTCATTAGCTACCCGGTCAACTGGAATTGCCATTGTTCTCAAGGCAAAGCCCTTCATGCGATGTCTATCTAGAATGGACCAGATCCTGGCCTTCTAGACCACAAAGTTGGACACTTCATCCAACCTGTCCTGATCTCTTAGCCCATTCATGACCATCTCTCTACTCTTTTATTGAGTCCTTCGAGTCTCTCTACTTCCCGCCTGTAAGTTCTTTGCTGAACTCCCTCTGATTCTCGATTTCCCTCCTGGAAATCCTTTTTCCAGTCGTCAAGTTGCCCCTCTCTGATCGTCTGTGCACCCACAACGCTGATCCGGATTCCTTGGCTAGAAATCCGCCTCGACAACAACTCCCTCTACCTTGGTTTTGCCCTGTTAGGTATTGTTCTAACCACAGCACCCCACCAGCTTCGCTCCCGCAAACTCACAGCTTCCTATGCCCCAGCAATTGAAGGAATGAGGCTCTAGGCTCTACGCAATCCTGGCACCAGCAAAAAAAACTCCCACAGCCACTGCATCAACCCTCCTGGTCTCTGCGTGAGCCTCTCTCTGCCCTCCTCAGCCTCTGCGGTGGCCTCTCTCTAGCCCGGACTAATGACGTAGTCTTTCTGCGTCAACCCTTAGTCAGTCGCTTTTACAAGGATCAACTACTGTCACTCGGGACAGTTGATTCTGCTGCAAATTCTCTGCTCAACTGATGCCTTCAACTCTTCTATGATTTGCAACCACGCTCTGATACCATGTTGAATTTTCTAAGTCTATCCATTAGAAAATTAATATGTATTCTGTTGGTTTATTTCTTCTACTTGTTTAAATTCGAACAAGTTATTTAAAACATTTAAATACCGAAATAAACACAAAACAATCACAACATCTGCAGATCAACAGATGAAAGAAAACAAACACACAAGTGACACCGTTATTTTTGGACAAATGTCCCTGAAAAACCCAATGCGGGAAAACCGGTACAGCTATTTTGAGGGTATATTATTATGTAGTATTTTCTAGAGTACAACTGGGTGCCTAACCGACTCACACGATAGAGAAAAATGCACTACAGCAATACCTCTCTATTCGGAAACAGGTATTCAGAAACCCTATCCCACGAAACCCTCTCCGGCAACTTTGAAGCTCAGCACTGGCCCTTCTGGCCTCTGCGTCAGCCTCCTGCTGCATTGTGTCAGTCCCATACCCCTCTGCATCAGCCCTCTGAGGCACTATGCAACCTATGGGACCCTCTGCATCACTCCCTCTGCCTTCTGCGTGGATGGTGCAATCCCTCTGGGCTCTACGATGTCTTTGTTGGGCTCTACATGGCCTACTTTGGTTGTTGCTCTCGCTCTCTGCTTCTACGCTAGTCTCTCGGCATTGTCTCTACCTCTCTGTCCAGTACTCACTGCCCCTCGTTGTTGATCACTAATTCGACTTTGCTTAGTAACCCCGCTCTAGCAAAACGAATGATTGATCACTCTAGTGTATCTTCCAACTGACCTTCAAGCCTCCTCTTATACTTTTCTCGTTGGTCCTTCAACAGCCAAGATTAAATCTCTAATCAATGGCTAAGATTAGATTTGGCTTGATCCATGACTTTTGGAACCTTCTAAATGAGTTTTATATTAATACCCATTAATATTTTATTTTTCCTAAGTTTAGACTTAGGAACTCCATTAAAAATATTAATTATTTTAATATCTACCAAACCAGTAAGAATCTGCCCAAACCATTTCTGGGTCTTGGACATCTCATGTGCTTTAGCCTCTCCACCAATTTTCATGGCTAGAGAACATCCGATGCTACCCCAAATCAACAGACAAGAAGGTCGAAGGAAGCTAAGGAAAAAGGTCTACTAAGGCAGCGAATGGAAGAGGAAGAACATTGAAGATTAAGGGACTGTTTCTAGGGTATACACAGTCACACGTGCAAAGGAATGAGGGACAATCTGTGACTATATCAACAGTGAAATTACAGTGGTATATTCTTTATTGTTTAGGCTAGTAATTAGGCCTACAAAGGCCTCCTACTCCAACGTGGAAGGAAGACACTCAAGCGAAGGAGAGAAGAGCATATGAACCTAGAAATCCTCCCACACATGGGAGAAACTAGGGCAGCAGAACAGCAGCACTGTCATACTCTCTCAGTTGGTCAACATTGAAGTCTCCTTGTGCAAGAGATAGAAGAGGAACACCTCACCTAGAAGATTCACTCAATAAGGTTTGTTTCTAGACAAGATTCATAATAGAACGAAGTGCCGGAAGAAGGAGGACGAAGTGTCGGAGAACAAAGTGTCAGAAGAAGTGTCAGGGTATATGGTGCAGAAAGGAGTAAAGACTTGACATGTGGTTGGAGAATCACTTAGTCAGGGATTTAGGGTTTGGCATTGATCAATAGAAACTTCAATAAGAGAAATTCACTAAAGGGTTTTCCTCTCAAGAGAAGAGAGGTTTTGGCCCTGGCAGAGAGCCAACATCTTGTGTTTCTGTTTTGTGTTTTGGTAGCAGTTTGATGAAGTAAATACACACTAATAATAAGAAGAAGATCAAGCTAAGATAAATTGTAAAAACACTCCACAAATTGTTATCAAGTAACGAAGAATCACACTACACTACTTTTCCCTAGATTCTTCAACAAGGGAGACGGGTTTGAACTTTAAAGATCATTCTTGGGGATAATTCTACATATCTAGTAAAGGGATTTGGGTCTGTTAAATTTGATTTGCACTTTGGGGAATCCATCCTTCTCCATGATGTAATGTATGTTCTTGAACTAAAAAAGGAGTTGGTATCGATTTCTGCCTTGGAAGACAAAGGGATGAAGGCAGCCTTTATAAAAGGTAAAGTCCTCACATGGTTTGGGAAATCTCGTACAAGGGATGCATTCACATTGGGATCTAGAGTTGAAGGACTCTATAGAGTTAATGGGATACCTCTACTGGCAATGGTCTACAACACCAGTCACCAAAGTGAGCTATGGCACCCTAGTTTGGCACATCTACATTATGATGCCCTCTCGAATTTGAAGAAGTTGGTCCCTGGGGTGCCTAATGTTCAAGCAAGTCATGATGGAATATGTCCAGGATGCGCCAGTGGAAATAAGACAAGGGGACCATCCCCTCTAGCAAGAATAAGACAGATGATATTCTTCAACTCATTCATTCTTACCTTTGTGGACCTATGTCAATGCATTCTCTTGATGGCCATCTCTATTATATCATATTCATTGATGACTTCTCCAGGAAGAATTGGATCTACTATTTGAAGCACAAGGATGAGGCTTTTGAGGTGTTCAAAGGCTTCAAGGTGCTGATAGAAAATCAAACAAGGAAGAAAATTAAGGTCTTCAAGTCCGACAATGGTGGAAGTACATTTCAAATGAGTTGATTGACTTCTGCAAGAAGGAAGGTATTAAGAAGGAAACTATTGTCCCCTAAAATCCCGAGCAAAATACAGTGCCTGAAAGAAAGAACAAGTCGATTGTGGAAGCTGCACGAGTCATGCTACATGATCAAAGGTTACAAAAGTTCCTTTGGGGAGAAACAACAAATACAACGGTCTATTTACAAAACTTGGATAACAAGACTCCAGAAGAAATGTTTACAGGTGTGAAGCCCGACATTGGTCATCTCAGGATATTTGGCTGCCCTGTATACTCTCATGTGCCAAAGGATAAGAGGAACAAATTGGAAGATACCAGAAAGAAAGGTACGTTTGTTGGGTATTGTGAAAATTCTAAAGCATTTAGAATCTATATATCTAGCCAAAGAAAGATCAATTTTAGTAGAGATGTGACATTTGATGAATATTTTTCTCTTGGAAAAGCGATAGATCTTCCTCCTCTAAAGAAAGATGATGATATGGACATATTAGAAGGTCTTTTTGTGTTGGAATTTGAGAAGGATATTGTTGATGATTCCATGGAGCCTATGGACCCTTGGATTCTCCTCCAAGTGATCCCCCTGCCAGGAAGAGACCATTATGGCATCGTGATACTTTATAGGATGCTGAGATATTTTTTCCTGCCAAGAGAACCTTTAGAGAAAGTAAGTGTCGATATTAGGGATATGTTGTAGTTATGAGCACTATGATACAGGTTGAGCCTTCCACATTTGAAGAAGCAATGAAAGAAAAAGTTGGAAGGATGTTATGGCCGAGGAATAAGAATCCATTATGAAAAATGATGTATGGGATATTGTTCCAAGACCTAAAGGAAAGTCTGTTGTAACTTCAAAATGGTTGTACAAGATCAAACATGGGGTTGATGGAAGCATTGAAAAGTACAAGGAAAAGTTCGTGGCTAGAGGATTCTCCTAGAAAGAGGGATAAGATTATGATTACACCACTATTAGATCGATTGTTTCCCTTGTTGCTAGTGAAGGATGGACCCTTCACCAGATCGCTGTAAAGATGACATTTCTTCATAGCATGCTATAGGAAGAATTATATGTTGAGCAACCTCAAGAATTTGAAGTAAAGGACAGGGAGACTGATGTTTGCAGGTTGAAGAAAGAATTATATGGTTTGAAGCAAGCTCCTTGAGCATGGTATGCTCAAGCCTCACATTGATAGTTACCTGGTGAAGCTTGGATTCACAAGAAGCAGCACTGACTCCAACACCTATTTTAAGGTAGTTCAAGGTATGTCTTTGATTTTGGTTTTATATGTTGACAATCTATTCTTGATAAGTAGTTAGCCTCTGATGATTAAGTGTAAGGGGGAGCTGGCCTCTGAGTTCAAGATGAAGGATCTTGGTATGATGCATTACTTCATGGGATTAGAAGTTTGGTAGAGACCTGGAGAGATTTTCCTTTCTCAAGGAAAATATGTCGTAGAGTTATTGGAGAGATTTGGTATGAAAAAATGCAAATCCTTGGCCACCCCGATGGAAATGAATTTCAAGAAGCTATGTGGAGATGCTGCTAGAACGACCTGGCTAACCATTCCAATTGTCAATTGATTGTGGCATTGATGTTCCTTGTGAACACCCATACAGATATATTCTTTGCATTGAACACTTTGAGTCAATTCATGACCGAGTACCTCCATGTACATTGGGTTGCTGCCAAACACATTCTGAGATATCTACATGGAATGATCAATCTTGGTCTGAGATACACTTCCAGAGATGTGAGGCTGCATGGATACACAAATGTTGACAAGCGTAGAAACATTAGTGACAAGAAGAGCAAAAATGGGTGCTACTTTATCTTGGGATCTGCCATGATATCTTGGATGAGCAGGAAACAAAAGTCTATGGCTTTTAGTACGAAAAAGGCACGATATATTGTTTCTAGCATGGCTCGTTGTGGCGCGGTCTGGTCGGGGAAGCTCTTTGGAGAGTTGTTTGAGCAGGTCCTGGATATGACAATGATATATTGTGACAACAAGAGTGGGATCCGATTGGTAGAGAATCCCATATTTCATGACAAGTCCAAGAATATTGAGACCTGATAACATTACATACGTGATATGGTGTAGAGAGAAACATTGAGACTCCATCATATTTCCACTGATGAGAAAATTGCAAACAAACTCACCAAGGCTTTGCCGAAAGGGAAGCTCTTGGTCTTCAAAGAGTAGCTTGGATTGATGGATGTGACCCTCTAGAGTAAGTGTTAAAATTGGCAGCTCAGGGATGAATTTTTCCTAGAAGAAATCATATCTTTCAGTTCTTTTTGAACCACCTATAATAAAATTTCATTTCTAGCAATTCTAATGTGACTTTCCAAAAATAGAAAGTTACATCTCAATTTGGAAGTGACTTTCCAAAAATAGAAAGTAATGTCTAAATGATCAAGGATGATCTCGAAATATGGAATCCAATTTAAAATAAAATCAATCATGATTATTCAAGTCAGAAATTAATATTTTATCCTTAATAGTAATATTATTATTATGATATTACTTTTATAAAATAGCCTAAAGTCATTCGCCTTTTATGGACTAATAAAAACGAATTTTAAATAGTCTCATGGAAAGTCAATTAAATTGAGAATTTCTTACTTGGGAAATAGAACCTCTCTCTTGGAATAAAATAGTAACTCCACACTTAAGCGAATGTAACTCTCCCTCACTAATTCGATGTATGGCAAAAGTGTAACTCCTCATTAAATGCACGTGTAACTCCCTCACTCAATTTTATTTGTAACTCTCACTAAATATTATCTCATGTCTAAGTGTAATTCTCTCTCTCCCTAATTCGAATTGTAATTCCTCAAGACAAGTGTACCTCTCTCTCTCTATTCCTCAGATGAGTTACACTTCTCCTCAAATAACTCCTCCCTCATGGAATTCGATTCTCCTATTGTTGGCCCAAGGCATGAATTCATTTTATAACTCCTCTCCCTTTCTCATCTATTTAAGCAAGAGCAAGTGAGAGGTGAGAGAAGCATGTTCATTGTGAAGGAGAGTAAGTGTTGAGTGTGTACAAGAGAAGTGTGAAAGCAAGAGTTGGAACAAGTGTGAAGGAAAAGATCTAATCAAGAGAAGGAGGAGATCTTCAAGCAAAGAGCAAAAGCACTTTAGCTACGAGTTGATCAGACATTGGTGACTTTATTCATTCTCTCTCTCTCTCTCTCTCTCTCTCTCTCTCTCTCTCTATGTGTGTGTGTGTGTGTACTCTGTTGAATAATTGAAAACATCTAATTGAAGAAGAATATTTGGGCCTTTCCCCCTTGAGGGGTTTTTCCCTAGTCATTGGACCTAAATCTTGTTGATTTGCGGTAGCATCGGATGTGCTCTAGCCACGAAATTTGGTGGAGAGGTTAGGGCACATGAGATCTCCAATACGCAGAAAGGGTTTGGGAAGATTCTAAACAATTAGGGAGATATTAAAATAATTAATATTTTTAATGGAGTCCCTAAGTCTAAACTTGGGGAAATTAAAATATTAATGTGAATTAATATAAAACTATGTTAGAATGGTCCAAAAGACATGGATTAAGCCAGATCTAATCTTAGCCATCAATTAGGGTCTTAATCTCGGTCGTTGATTTGTCAACGAGAAAAGTATAAGAGGAGGCTTGAGGGTCACTTGGAGAACACACCAGAGTGATCAGCCATTCTATTCTCTAGAGCAGGGTTTGCTAAGAGAGATAGAATTAGTGATCAGTTGCAACGAGGGGCAGTAAGTACGACACAAAGAGGCAGGGACAGTGCCAAGAGACCAGTGCAGAAGCAGAGAGAGGCAGACGTAGGGCCAGAGGGAGCCACGCAGAGGCAACAGAGACTGCGCAGAGCAAGAAGGGCCTGCGTCATCCACACAAAGGTTGTAGGAGCGGCAGAGAGCCAGAGAGGTTGTGCAAAACCTCAGTAGGCTGACGCAGAGGGTTTCAGGCTGACACAGAGGCCAGCAGGGCTAACGTTGAGCTTCAGATTATGCTGGAGAGGGATTTCGTGGAGCAGGCTTTCTGAATACCTATTTCCGAAGAGAGGTATTGCTATCAGATTTTTTATCTCTATCAGGTTAGCCAATTTGGCACCCAGTGTACTCAGAAAAGAACAACTTAATAATAAAACCCTCAAATAGCTGCACCGGCTTTCCCACATTGGATTTTTCCAAGGTCATTAGTCCAAAAATAACAGTGTCATTTGTGTGCTTGTTTCTGTTTCCTTCAGTTGATAATCTGTAATGTGTTGAGCATGCACTTGTATTTATTTTCAACATTTACATGGTAAATAACTTGTTAATTAACAGAACAAGTAGGTAAGGAATAAATCAATGAAGTGCATGGAGGGTTTCTAACTGGTGGACTTAGAAACTTCAACAAATCTTAGTGTCTCATATTTGTGCTTGGTTATCTTCATATGATCCTTGTGTTTATGTTCTATCAAAAAATTGTTGATCTGAAAAGTTTTGAAGAAATATGCATTTTAAGTGATTGTAACAACATAGAACATTCAATGTTTTACAAAGTACATTCAAGTCCCAGCATAGAACATTCAATTTTCTACAAAGTACATTCAGTTTTTTGCATAGATCTTTCAAGTTTCTGGACATAAATTAATGAACATCTAATGTTGTTAAACGTATGTCACTGCTAATTAATTTTATATGCTAACAGTTCACTGTTTACAGGGTTGATTTATTAGATTGTAACATGGCAAGTTGGACTATATTGATGAATTATTGTTACTGGATTTGGTGGATATCATGATGAGAAATCCGTCAGATGGATAATGTATGCACTTTGAGTTAGACAGAGTATGTTCCTATATAGTGTTGATCAGTGGTTGTCATTGATGTCAACCCTAGCAGCACCAAGGGCTAACCCGATCTTGCATGGGCATTTTGACTTGACAACTTACTCTATTCTGAGTCAATGATCTTCTAGATAGATTCTACTCGTCGAGATGTTTTCGTTGATATATGGCACGCCAAGTAATTCTTCATGGTTTGAGAGATATTCATGTTTGAAGTTAGTAACCCTAGTTAGTGGACTAAAACCCTATGGGGTTGTGGCATGGCACTCATAATTGGTTGTGGTTATTGAATAGTCAATAATTAATAATGCATTTTTTGCTCCTAAAATCCCTCCAATGTTCACTTGTTGAGGACCCTCTCAACTCAAGACATTCATATAAATAATGACCCTCATATCCTCCTCTAGTAGGGATTTTGTGGCTTCAAACAGGTCATCGTGGAATTTTCGCTGTCAATTGTTTTCTGTGAAGCCTCAGAATCTGAAAGCTAAACCCATTTGAGCCGAAATCTTGATGAACCTCGTGACCAAACTTCAAATATTGGTTCGCTATATTTTCGAAGATATGATTTGAGGACGTTAGGGTTTTTGTAGGCTCCCGAATTCCATGTCAAACCGGTGACGTTGGGACAATCATCATAACTTTCTCTCTGAGCATTGGATTCAAATTTCATAAATAGTCACAGAAAGAGGATGCATTGTAGTTTGTTGAGTAGCATTTTCAGGGCCAAAGGTTACAATAATGGCACGTGGCACTTCGTACAAGTTCTCCCTACTGAACTAGTCTATAATCAAGTCATAGTGCGAGATTGGGCATAACTCTTTCTTGAAGAATCCAATATTGATCAGACCTGTGGGGTTGGAAAGAGGACACAGAGGGCTACCACAGGTTGAAATTTCAGACCCTGGAGATCTGAAAGTACATAGATACAACAGATTCAATATCGAGCTCCTAGAAGGCAAGAAAAAGCATGCATTCAAGGATCACTGCAGTAAGGACCACACATCAATAGTCAAGGCAACGTATGTATGATTAGTGTTTACATTTGAAATATGAGTATCATATCTGACATATGTTTTTGCAAGACAATGTAAGTACATACAGGGTCTCGGTTATATCTCTATGTCTCTATATGTCACAGTTAGTTTTGATATCACATTTCGAATGTCCTATTCTTGATACTACACATTTGATGCTACACCAAGTCTGCTAAATCTATATGATGTTGTAAGTTCATGTTACTTCTCTTGTCATAGTTGATAGAATGGTCTCTATTGTTGTACTTAGAACTTGGTCCATCACAAGTCTAAGGTCTATCATCAGTTTTTATTGTATATATCTTTAGGTCAGTTTTGGATCTAGTCTTGCATAGAGTCCAGGCCTATATCAAGGTGGGAGTCTTTGTCTTCTGCTGCAACAAGTCAACAACAAAAGTAACAAGCACACTTCAGGTACGCATTGTAATTTTAATTTGTATTTATTCATTATTATGCACTTACATATGTTTTGCAGGCAGCGGTAAGTTGAAGGGTATTTTGTCTTGTTTTGGGATTGGTTTCGCAAGGAAAATTTTGCATACAAGTAGAAGAAAATTCAAGTACAACTTCAAGCAAGAATTCAAGAGCATAAGTATCAAATCAAAGGAAGCATTGCAGCGGGACATCCTTTGAAGACATGACAACCATCCGTATACTGTGAAGAAGTGTCAAGGCCAAGAGTCATCATTGTAAAGTTGTAAAAGTGTCATCATTAGAAGAGTCATTATTGTAAAAGAGACAATTTGCCTAGAGCTGAAAAGGCATTATTGGGAGGTATAGGAGTCTCTGTTGGGATGATGTCATGGTTGGGTTTCTTGTCATAGTGTGATTGGGTGTTCGGTCAAAATCATTGCAAATCATATTATATCGTGGATCGTTGTCCCTGGTACGGGAATCCACACTCTTGTCTCATTTCGGTCATTATAGGGTGGCAGGAAGGTGCTAGGCTAGTGCATGAAGTCGCCTACGGGTTGGAGCTTGTGAAAACTTCAAGGTGGTAGATTGGTCTAGGGTGTTGGGGCATCCATTCAGTTGATTACTGAAAAACCAGGGTGTTGGGGCTGTGAAAATTTTTAAGCTGAAACTCTATTACTGCAGCAACTGATTTATTTCACCTACTTATTATTCACAATAAGTTATTTACGAAATCCTTTCAACAAATATTAAAATAAATTCTACTGCAATTATCACACAATTACCTAGAGAAAAAAAAAAAAATATGCACAAGAACCAATCACATCAACATAGTTATTTTTGGAAAACTATCCCCAAAAAAGCCCAATTTGGGAAAACCAGTGTAGCAAATGAGGGCTTTATTAATCTTCAACAGCAATTGCTTTTACAAGGAATGATTTTATAGAGAAAATGAAAGAAAACACCTAAGACTTTCCCTTTGAGACCTCCTGACACTTTGGAGACCCTGCTCCGACTTCTGCGTCACCCCTGCGTCACTCTGTGGGGCCTAGCGTGGCTCTGACTAGCTCTGCATCCCTCTTGGTTAGCCTACGTAAGCTCTACGTCTCTCCTCTGGACTACGTCTCTCTCTGCGTTGTCTCGCATTGTCCTTGTGTCACCTCCTCCTCAGTCACTGCCTGTTGTTGATACACTCCTCTTCCTCCACCCTGCAACTCTCCCTCTGAAATCGATCTCCTCTACTTGAGAATCGATTTTCCTTGAGACACTGAGTATCTGTCGATGTGTCTCCAAATGATCCTCAAGTCTTCTCGTATACTTTTCTTGTTGACAAATCAATGACTGAGATTAAGTCCCTAATAAACGGCTAAGATTAAAACAGACTTGATCCTCGTCTCTTAGAAGCTTCTCACCCTTACCTTTATTAATACCCATTAATATTTTTATTTTCCTATGTTTAGACTTAAGAAACCATTATAAATATTAATTGTTTTAATAACTCCTCATCCGAGTGGAATTTCTCTAAACAATTTCAGGGTCTTGGAATTCTCATGTACCTTAGCCTATCCTCCAAATTTCAAGGCTAGAGCACATCGAATGCTAACAAAAATCAACACTCCCTCTTAGCGAGGAATGTGCTCTAGCAATGTTTCACTATAGAAACATCACATTGATCTTCCGCATCGGTACCTGAGCTGATGCTTGAACTGCTGCCTTACATCCTGTGCATTGTTGCTTCCTGTACTGTTGCCCATGAAACTGCCACTGCCACTACCACATCTGTACTGCAACTCCCTCTCAACATGCTGCATCATTCTGCCCATAGCACTGCCACTGCTAACTGTTGCACTGCAACTCCTAACACTTATCCATTTCTGCTACTAAAATGGATTCTTTACCATCCCCATCTTTTGCCTGAAATAAACAAACTTTGTTCTTCCCAGAACCTTAGTGAGGATGTCTACCACCTATTCTCATGTAGGAGTGTATCTCAACTGTATTGTGTTGATTTGGGGTAGCATCGGATGTGCTCTAGCCACGAAATTTGGTGGAGAGGTTGGGGTACATGAGATCTCCAATACCCAGAAAGGGTTTGGGAAAATTCTAAACAGATCAGGAGATATTAAAATAATTAATATTTTTAATGGAGTCCCTAAGTCTAAACTTAGGGAAAATAAAAGATTAATGTGTGTTGATATGAACCTGTGTTAGAATGGTCCAAAAGACATGGATCAATCCAGATATAATCTTAGCCATTGATTAGGGACTTAATCTCGGCCGTTGAGATGTCAACAGGAAAAGTATATGAGGAGGCTTGAGAGTCATGTGGAGAACACACCAGAGTGATCAGTCATTCTATTCTTTAGAGCAGAGTTTGCTAAGAGAGATAGAATCATTGATCGAGAGAGCAATTGAGGGGAATTGAATACAAAGAGACAGAGATAGTGTCGAGATAGTAGCAGAGCAGCCAGAGAGAGAGACGCAGGAGCAGCCAGTGCTCACGCAGGGCCACGCAGAGGCAACTAAGTGCTACGCAGAGCACCAGAAGGGCCAGTGTAGCTGACGCAGAGGTTCATAGAGCTGATGCAGAGGTTCAGAGAGTCGACGCAAGGCCTCCTGGAGCTGATGCAGGCCAAGAAAGGCTGACGCAATGCCAGCACTGGGCTATGAGAGGCTGACGCAGTCCAGATTCGGTAGACGCTGGGATTTCTGGGGCAAATTGGTGCTAAGTAGCTGCTAGAAGGATTATTCGGGGTTTCAGCCAATAGATTTGTCAGAAACCGAAAGGTATTACTACTAAGGAAATTCTCTGTTGGGTAGGCTAGTTTCGGCACCCAGATTGTACTCTGATATTGCTTAATAAGAAAACCCTCAGATAGCTGCACCGGTTTTCCCGCATTGGGTTTTTTCCGAGGACATTAGTCCAAAAATAATGGTGTCATATGGTGTGTTTATTCTTGTTTCTTTTAGTTGCTGACCTGTAATATGTTGAGCATGCACTAGTGTTTATTTTCAGTATTTACATTGTAAATAACTTGTTCAGGAAAAATAACGAGTAGTTAGGAATAAATCAGATAAAGTGCATGGAGGGTTTCTAACTGAGTAAACTTAGAAACTTCAACATGGTATCAGAGCGTGATTGCAGATCACAGGAGGACTAAGAGACATCAGTCGAACAGAGCAATAGCAGCAGAAAACAACTGTCCCAAGGTGACAGAAGTTGTTTCCAGCAACACAGAAGCCAAGAAGTGTGATGCAAAGCCAGCCAGAGCCACGCAGAGGAAGCCGAGAGCTACGCAAAGCCCCAAAGAGGCCAACGTTGCTGACACAGAGGGCCAGAGCGCTAATGCAGGGCATCCCAGGGCTAGCATAGACCCATCCGGAGTGATGCAAACCCATCCGGGGTGACGCAGACCCATCTAGGGTGATGCAGGACCAGCGTGAGACAAAGAGGGGCTGACGCAGTTCATAGAGAAGCAGTTGCTGGGGTCTAGAAGGCTGCAGGAATATTGTAGAGTGGAGCTAGTAAGGTACTGTAGTCAGGAGAGTACCTGACAGAGCAGGGCCACAGGAGTTGTTACCGAGGGTTTCTAGCCAAGGAACCCGGATCAGAAGTGCAAATGCATAAGTCGACCATAGTAGGGGGAATCTCGACAAGCGGCAGAAGGATTTCCAGGAGGGAAATCAGGACTCAGAGGGAGTTCAGAAGAGAACTTCCAGACGGGAAGTAGAGAATCAGAGGAGTCGAATAGAGAATTTCCATGAGGGAAGTAGAGGAGCATCATGGCACTACACGGGGTAAGAGACTAGGATAGACTAGACGGAGCATCAAAATTCACAGTCTGGAAGGCCAAAATCTTATCAGTGCTTGACAGGAATTGTGTCAAGAACTTCGCCTTGAAGGTAATTACTGTCCTAGTCGACCCCAACGATAATTACAGGTACGAAGAGGCGATAGCGAGGGCCAAGTGCATTATCCTTGATGAGGCCAAGGATCATGTGGTACCACACATAGCCGAGAAGGAAACAACATTTGAGATATGGGAGGCTCTCAAGAAGTTGTACCAGCATACTTCTGTGCAGAGAAGAATGCTGCTCGAGAACCAGATGAGGTCGTATCAAATGAAGAAGGGTCAATCGATTGACACCTTCCTTGGAGGACTGAATGAGATCTAAGACCAGTTGACTGCTATAGGAGCGACACCGGATCAGGAGCTTATGGTGAGGACAAACCTGAATGTTGTTTCAGAATATTGGGAGGTATTTGTCCAAAGTATCCTGGGCTAAGGGACTCTCCCATCTTGGGACAAAATGTGGGCAGCTCTTCACCAGGGAGAGACCAGACGGCAGTCGAAGACAAATAGCAGCAGCAAAGGGATCAAGGTCAAGCAGGAGGAGGAGGATGTGGCCTTAGCATCTGAGGGAAAGGAGGAAAAGTGGAAGAAGAAAGATCTTTCCAAGATCAAGCGCTTCCACTGTGGGGAACTAGGTCACTATGCGACCCAGTGTCCACGGAAGAAGAGTAAGGGAAAGTCTTCAGAGACTGAGGCAGCGTCAGCACGGGCAAAGAAGGAAGTTTTGACAGACGATGACTGTGCCATGAGTGCACACGCACCGCTTGAGCGGAAGTGGGGAGACATCAAGCTGTAGTCAGGCGGACTACAGGCGATGAGGGGCAAGATCCTCGAGGTACCTAGCCTCTTGGATTAGACCTTGCTACGGGGACTGACTGAGTGGGTAGAGACGGATGTGGATGGAGCGGCAGAGGGAGCTACAGTGCAGGAGTCCTGAGACAATGCAGAGCTAGCAAGTTGCAGCAATGCGAGAGGCACACAAGTGTTGCACCAGTGCAGGAAGGCATAGAGAGGTGTGCAACGGTGCGAGATGCAGGGAGTTGTTGCAACAATGCAGAGGTCAGAGGGAGCATTTGTCAGTGACAGAGGGAGCTTCAGCATTAATGGGTGTCTCTAGCCCAATAGGGAGGTCAGATTGGGAGATCAATTACTTAATTCTCACTAATTGAGTTGCAGTGCAGCAGTGGGCAGCACGATGCAACATGATGAAAGGAGGTGCAATGCAGATGCAGTGCTAGGAGAAAGGACCAATGACAGCACGGATGCAGAGGTGTTGTCGTACAGATGCAGCAATGGCAGTGGCAGAACCATGGGCAGCAGTACAGGATGTAGCAATGCAGAGGATGTTGGGCAGGAAGGCCTAGCATCAGCATAGGTACTGATGCCAGATGATCAGAGTAATACTCAGTGAGGAGTATTGCTAGAGCACAGTCCTTGCTAAGAGGGAGTGTGGATTTGGGGTAGCATCGGATGTGCTCTAGCCACGAAATTTGGTGGAGAGGTTGAGGCACATGAGATATCTAATACCCCGAAAGGGTTTGGGCGGATTCTAAACAGATCAGGAGATGTTAAAATAATTAATATTTTTAATGGAGTCCCTAAGTCTAAACATAGGGAAAATAAAATATTAATGTGTATTAATATGAATCTGTGTTAGAATGGTCCAAAGGACACGGATCAAGCCAGATCTAATCTTAGTTGTTGATTAGGGACTTAATCTCAGCCGTTGAGATGTCAATAGGAAAAGTATAAGAGAAGGCTTGAGGGTCACTTGGAGAACACACCAGAGTGATCAGTCATTCTATTCTCTAGAGCGGGGTTTTCTAAGAGAGATAGAATCAGTGATCGAGAGAGCAGCTGAGGGGCATTGAGTATAGAGAGACAGAGAGACAGAGATAGTGTCGGGATACCAGCAAAGCAACCAGAGAGAGAGACGTAGGAGCAGCCAGTGCTCACGTAGGGCCACGCAGAGGCAGCGAAGTGCTGCGCAGAGCACCAAAGGGGTCAGCGTAGTTGACGCAAAGGCTTAGAGAGCTGACACAGAGCCTCCTGGAACTGATGCATTGCCAGCGTTGGGCTAGGAGAGGCTGACGCAGTCCAGATTCGGCAGACGCTGGAGTTTCTCGGGTAGATTGGTGCTGAGTAGTTGCCGGAAGGATTATTCGGGGTTTCAGCTAGTAGATTTGTTAGAAATCGAGAGGTATTACTACTAAAGAAATTATCTGTTGGGTAGGCCAGTTTCGGCACCTAGATTGTACTCTAATATTGCTTAATAAGAAACCCTCAGATAACTGCACCGATTTTCCCGCATTGAGTTTTTCCGGGGACATTAGTCCAAAAATAATGGTGTCATATGGTGTGTTTGTTCTTGTTTCTTTTAGTTGCTGACCTGTAATATGTTGAGCATGCACTACTGTTTATTTTCAGTATTTACATTATAAATATCTTGTTAAGGAAAAATAACAAGTAGGTAGGAATAAATCAAATAAAGTGCATGGAGGGTTTCTAACTGAGTAAAATTAGAAACTTCAACATACTACCCCTCATTGGACATAGTCTCTCACAAAGTGACACCTGATATCAATGTGCTTCGACCAATCATGAAATACTGGATTCTCAGAGAGCTTGATGCAACTCTGATTATCACACATGATCCTGGTCGCTTCCATCCTTCTCCTGAATAGATTCACAAGTAATTTCCTAAGCCATATGGCTTCACACGAAGTTGTGTTAACTGTCATATATTCTACGTCAACTGAGCTCAGACCAACGAATTTATGTTTCCTACTACACCAAGATGTCATTCCTGATGCAATGTTGAAACATTACCCAGTTGTACTTTTTCGATCTACTGAACTTCCAGCCCAATTTGCATCAATGAACCCACTCAGCCTGATGTCATTGCCTCTGGTGTACAATAGTCCATGCTCGATTGTTCCTTGTATATACCTAAGAACATGTTTGGTTGCTGCCCAGTGCGCCCTCTTAGGTTCCACCATGAACTGACTAAGCGTGTTGAAAGCGTAGCAAATGTCTGGGTTGGTATTGACCATATACATCAGGGACCCTATACACTCCCTGTACAAAGTGGGATCAACGTCTTTATCTTCTAATGCATCAATCTTCTTCGAGTTGGTGATCATTGGAGTAGCCATAGGTCTACAGTCCTGTATCCTGAATCTCTTCAAGATTTCTGTAGCATATCTCCCTTGTCCAAGGAAGATCTCACCCTTATGCTGCCAAATTTCCAACCCCAGGAAATAATGAACGTACAAGGTGGGATCAACATCTTTGTCTTCTGATGCATCAATCTTCTTCGAGTTGGTGATCATTGGAGTAGCCATAGGTCTACAGTCCTGCATCCTGAATCTCTTCAAGATTTCTGTAGCATATCTCCCTTGTCCAAGGAAGATCTCACCCTTATGCTGCCAAACTTCCAACCCCAGGGAATAATGAACTGTCCCAAATCCTTCATGTCGAATTTTGTGGCTAGGTTCTTCTTGCAGTCTTTGATGAACCTGGATGATCCTGTCAAGAAGAGATCATCCACATATAACAGTAGGATTAGAGGCGCGTTCTCTACGACCAGATAGTAGAGATTAGGGTCTATGTTACTCTTGACGAACCCCATCTTCTGCAAGTAGCTATCAATTTGACTGTACCATGCCCTAGGTGCTTGTTTAAGCCCATACAAGGCTTTCTTTAATCTGCATACATGAGATTTTTTCTCATGTGTCTCAAAACCTTATGGTTGTTCAATGTATACTTCCTCTTCTATTACCCCATTCAAGAATGTTGCCTTGACATCCATATGATGAACCTCCCACCCCATCTGTGTTGCAAGAGATATCACGATTCTAATAGAAGTATACCTAGCTAATGAGGCGAAGGTTTCTTTGTAGTCTATCCCTTCCTTCTCAGCATACCCCTTAGCCACAAACCTGGCTTTAAATTTCTCCACACTGTCGTCTACAGTATATTTGACCTTGTAGATCCATCTCAAACCTACGACTGATCTGTCCTGAGGCCTAGGTACCACATTCCAGACATCATTGACTATTATAGAGTTGTATTCCTCCATCATAGCATCCACCCATACTTGATGCTGAATGGCCTCCTGAAAACTAGAAGGTTCCCCAACCTGAGCTACTAAGGCCAGGTATCTGTCTGGCTGTCTTCACTCCCTTTTACTATTCCTGGGAGCACCAATGAAGTCTTCTGCATGCCGTAGAATATGTCGGAGTTCCCAACTCGTTCTTCCACTGGTAGTAGGCACATCTATCATCTCTTCTTCTTCCTGAGATTCCTCTTGTTCTGAAGCTTCATCTTCATGAGAATTTTTGGTTCAAGTTTCCGTTGGTTGAAGTGTTTTGACCAACAGCTCGTCATTCGACTACTCCTCGGAAGGCATTTCTCGGGATTTCCTGAAAGCTCTATCCTCCATGAAATTTACATCCCGCCGAACTACTACCTTCCTACTCCCTGGAAGATAGACTCTATATGCCTTAGTATTCTTGCTATATCCCACAAGATATCCTTTCTCAACAATTTGATCTAATTTCTTTCTCTTCTCTTCGGGTATACAACAATACGCTAAACTCCCAAATATCTTGAAATGACTTACTTTAGGTGTCTTCCCAGTGAAGACCTTCTCCAGAGTGATTTTTCCCAATGCCCTGTGAGGAGTTCTGTTCTGGACATAAACTGTGTGTTGCATGCTTCTGCCCACAGGAATTTAAGCATATCCTGATCATACAGTATTGCCCTAGTTGCTTCCACAATAGTCCTATTTTTTGTTTCTGCTAGTCCATTCTGCTCCAGATTGTAGGGAGTTGTCCACTCTCTTCTGATGCCTTCCTTAGCGCAAAAATCGGTGAAGTCCTTTTCAGCATACTCTCCACCATTGTCTAAACGCAACACTTTTATCTTCTTTCCTGTCAGACTCTCCACTAGAACCTTGAACTCTTTGAATCGACTGAAAACTTCATCCTTGGTTTTCAGAAAGTAGATCCAAGTCTTGCTGGAATGGTCATCAATGAAGGTGACGAAGTATTTGGCACCACTAGGAGCTTTTGTGGACATCGGTCCGCAGATGTCTGGGTGTATCAATCCTAGCACACTCTTAGCCCTATTGTTACTTGTGGAAAACGCTGCTTTGGCATACTTGCCCAGAGCACATCCTCTGCATACATCATCTCGTTCAGTACTTAGTTCTAGAACCCCCGATATTGTTTTCCTGATAATTCTCAGAACCCCATGGTGTAAGTGTCCCATCTTCCTGTGCCATAGTTCATTCAAATATTTGTCTCCATTACTGCCTATTAGTGCCATTGGTGATTCTAACTGCAACCTGTACAACCTGTGACTTCGATTCCAATCTGGGCCTTCTTTTCCAACTCGGGTGTTTGACATATACTTTCTCCTTTATGAAGAAAACATCATAGCCCTTGTTTTGAAGTTGAGATACAGAAAGTAATTTCATCCCCAATCCTGGCACATGCAGCACATTGGTTGCTCGAAGCCGCTCTCCTGCTTCGGTTTGAAAAACTATAGTACCTCTTCCTACTAGAGTACAATTTGCCTTATTTCCCATGGTGATCTAAAAATTCATTCTTTCTTCCTGATAATCTGAAAAACATTTTCGGATTCCTATCATATGCTAATAAGATCCATTGTCTATATACCAAACCTCTGAGAAGGCAGAGCTTGCTAAAGCGGCTTCTTATTCCAATCTGGAAGCCAACATAGAATAATCGTAATTTATGTCCCTTGTGCATTCTTCTGGAAATCTGTGTGAGTCCCCTTGAGTGGATGCCTCTGCATCATGCTCTTGACCCATAATCAATTTGCCTCTCCTGTTGCCGGATCTTTGCTCTGATACCATGTGAAAATTTCTAAACAGAAATTTTATTACTGCAGCAACTGATTTATTTCACCTACTTATTATTCACAATAATTTATTTACGAAATTCCTTCAGCAAATATTAAAATAAATTCTATTGCAGTTATCACACAACTACCCAGAGAAAAAAAAATACATGCACAAGAACCAATCACATCAACATAGTTATTTTTGAACAATTGTCCCCGGAAAAACCCAATGTGGGAAAAGCGGTGCAGCAAATGAGGGCTTTATTAATCTTCAACAACAATTGCTTTTATAAGGAATGATTTTACAAAGAAACTGAAAGAAAACATCTGAGACTTTCCCTTTGAGATCTCCTGATGCTTTAGAGACCTTGCTCCCACTTCTGCGTCACCCCTGCATCACTCTGCGTGGCCCAACATGGCTCTAACTGGCTCTGTGTCCCTCTGCATCAGCCTACGTAAGCTCTGCGTCTCTCCTCTGGACTGCGTCTCTCTCTGCGTTGTCTCCCACTGTCCCTGCGTCACCTCCTCCTCAGTCACTGCCTACTGCTGATGCCCTCCTCTTCCTCCACCCTGCAACTATCCCTCTAAAATCGATCTCCTCTACTTGAGAATCAATTTTCCTTGAGATACTGAGTATCTGCCGATGTGATTCCAAATGATCCTCAAGTCTTCTCTTATACTTTTCCTGTTGATGAATCAATGGCCGAGATTAAGTCCCTAATCAATGGCTAAGATTAAAACAGACTTGATCCTCATCTCTTAGAAGCTTCTCACCCTTATCTTTATTAATACCCATTAATATTTTTATTTTCCAAAGTTTGGACTTAGAAACTCATTAAAAATATTAATTATTTTAATAACTCCTCATCCGAGTGGAATTTCTCAAAACAATTTCTGGGTCTTGGAGATCTCATGTGCCTTAACCTCTCCTCCAAATTTCAAGGCTAGAGCACATCCGATACTACCAAAAATCAACAAGGGCGTCCTTCTAGTGGGAGCTGGAGAAGAATACTTTTCTAGAATTCTAGGAAGTTGTTGCTTTCATTTCAGATGGGGTTGAAGATTAAAGAATTTATTAGAAAAACTTTCGGTGGTTTTTGACCCGGAGGGGGTTTTCCACCTAAAATTCTTGTGCCTACTTTGTTCTTTTATTTACTATTATTACTGCATAAACATTAATAATAATTGAAGATTAACTAATGCTCTGAAAAGATTTAAAGGTGCTAATTACTAAGGAATATTGATTCACCCCCCCTCTCAGTATTTCCAACAATTCGTATCAGAGCTTGGTTCCTTCAATAGCAGTCTAACAACTGGAAGGAGATCATGGAGTATACTAAGAATATAGTTCCTTTGTCGAATGGAAATAACTATGCACTTTGGAGTGGAAGAATGCAAGTTCATTTGCTGGCGCAAGGATATGAAGTATGGGAAATCGTTGACAAAGGCTTCACACCGACCCAGGATGAACAATGTAAGAAAAATATGTATATGATGCAAAGGCAGATCTTATTATCAGTGGGCTTATCGACTCTATTTATCTTAAGGTATTGAGTTGCAAAACTACTAAAGAGGTATCGGGCAAGCTTGAAAATATATATGTAGGTGACTCAAAGGTGAAAGAAGCAAAGCTTCAAATTTCCAGGGTAAAATTTGAGCAACTCAAAATGAAGGAAGATGAAGATATTGTTGCATACTTTCAGCGTGTTGATGAAACAACAAATACATTGGAAGGTTTGGGGGAACCTGTTGAAACGAAAATTGTTGTCTGAAAGATCCTCAAAACCTTGCCAGCAAGATTTAACCCTAAGGTATCTGTCTTGGAAGATAGATCGAATCTGACCAATCTCAGCATAGATGAATTGCATGGAATTCTTGCGGCATATGAAATGAGGATTGAAGAAGAGGATGACACATCTCACTTAGAAACAACATTTGCCGCATCCAAGAAGAATAGTAAGGACAAGCAGACTCCGAAAGCAAAAACTTGCAATTGTAAGGATGAGGAAAAGGAAGAAGATGAAGAAGAATTCTCAGATAAAGAGTTTGCCTATTTCACAGGGAAAATGAGAACAAGTACGGGAAAATTCAAAGGTAAAATTCATTAATATGTTTTGATTGTGGTGAGGTTGGGCATTTTGCAGCCAAATGTCCTCACAAAAATGAGGATGTTATGAATGGAAAGAAAGGTCCTAGGAAGTTCAACAAGCAAGGCAAGAAGAAATGGTTTAAGAAAATTTTCTTCACCAAAGAAGATAGTTCCTCATCCAAAGAAGACAGTGATAATGAAGAAGAATGCAACGAAAAAGTAATGTTTATGGCCAACCATAATAAGCAAGAGGCACCTGACGAAGAAGGAGACAAAAAAGAAGAAATGATTAAGGTTGAGTTTCAAAACGAAGTGATCAGGGTTATCAAAGAGCTCAAAGTCGAGAAGAAGCATGTCAACACTCTTGAAGATGAATTGAAGACAGAAAGAGAACATGTCCTCAATCTTAAAATCAAGGTTGAAGAATACAAGCGAATTGAAGAATCTCTCAAGAAAGAATTAAAGGAAAACAACAAGGAAAGAGAAGCATTGGAAGCTGAAATAGTTTCTCTACGAAAGGAAGTAAAAAATGTAAAAAGTTTTCAAAACTACGCCAACAATTCAAAGACTTTGGACGAACTCATCAACAACCAATGATCATACAACGACAAGACTGGTCTTGGTTACAAAGAAAAATTCGAAAAGAAGTCGAGTCCTTCTATGACAATTAAAGAAGATGGATATGCAAAATCTATCAAGCAGATAGATCTCTAAGCTAAGTCAAGAGATCAAGACTCACAGGAAGAACCTTGGAAGACAATTCCTCAAAGAAGATTGCCTCCCAGGTACCAACCTCTCTTTTATGGTCATTGTTATTCATGTGGAAGGTTTGGACATAGAGCTACAAAATGACGCATGTATGTTTGGAATGAATATAGTTCCAAGAGATCCTTCAGAAATGGATATTCCAGAACTCAACATAATATCAACAAATTTGATCATTTGAGAGATGATCTTATATGTTACAAATGTAACAATTTTGGACATATGGCTAGGGATTGTGAAGTTTTTGACAGGTACAATCATTATCTACAAAATGCTAGAAGCAAGTTTGCAAGATCACGAGACAGGTTCCATGATGACTTTGTCATAAGAGAACACGTGCTAGATGGGCCAAACATTGAATGTTTCAAATGCCATAACTATGGCCATAGCGCTCGCAGTTGCAGATATCAAATGGAATCACCTATGGACAACATTGAATGCTTCAAGTGTCATAACTATGGGCACATGGCTCAAGATTGCAGGAATAAGAAGGTCTAGAAAAGGAAACAGGTATAGGAAGATAAAGCAGATAACAAGGTTTCATCAGTTGTGCTTTTAGGATATGTAAATTTAAAGGTCATGAGGAATTAGAAGTTGCTTCAAATAATGACTCAAGTCAAGATGGCCAGTTAGGTGACTCACTATTTTGAACAATCTGGCTTGTTGACTCCTTAATGTTTGTAGAGGAGGAGTATATGCAATAGTTTATGGCACAAGTCTATGATTGACTGGAAGGTAGTTTGAACAAGATGGCAGTTTCATTACACGTTTAGGGGGAGCAAAACAGTTGAAGGATTACAAGTTACCAAGAACAAGGCAAGATTAGTTTGCAAAGGATATGCACAAGTTGAAGGAATCGATTTTGAAGAAACATTTGCTCTTGTTGCCATAATGGAAGCTATCAGGATGTTTCTCGCTTATGTTTACTCGAGAAAAATCAGGTCCACCAAATGGATGTTAAGTTAGCTTTTCTAAATGGTGAATCGGGGGAAGAATTTACAATGAACAGCTCAAAGGTTTTCTGCTCTCTGACAAAGAAGACTACGTCTGCAGATTAAAGAAGGCTTTATATGGTCTCAAGCAAGCTCCTAGGGCTTGGTATGCTCGTCTTCACAAATATCTACATCAACAAGGATTCAAGAAAGGAAGCGTTGACAACAATATTTATGTGAAAGTGGATCGAGATAACCTAACAATTATTAAAGTATATGTGGATGATATAATCTTTGGAAGCAGTGATGATAGATTAAGTAAATATTTTTCCAAAAAAATGCAAAGTGAGTTTGAAATGTGTATGATTAGCGAACTGACATACCTTTTAGGGTTTAAGATTTATCAGCAAAATAAAGGAATATTCATATATCAAACCAAGTACATCAAAGAAATTCTCAAGAAATTCCAGATGGAAGATTGCAAACTAGTCCTTACCCCCATGGTAACATGTTGCAAGTTAAGCTTAGAAAATTCATCAAAGGATGTGGACCAAAGGTTGTATAGATCCATGATTGGTAGTTTCTTCTATGTCGCAACCTCTCAGCCTGATGTGATGTAGGCATTTGGACAAGTAGCAAGATTCCAAGCAGCACCAAAAGAATCTCATATTATTGCCGTCAAAAGAATTCTTTGGTATCTTAAGGGCACTGCGGAATATGGTCTATGGTATCCCAAAGGAAATGATCTAGTCATCCAAGCTTATACAGATGCAGATTGGGCAGGAAGTGTTGATGATCGTAAGAGTACCAGTGGAGCAGCATTCCATCTAGATGGTTGTCTTGTTTCATGGTTAAGTAAAAAGCAGTCTTCAATCTCGTTATCCACATCAAAAGCAGAATATGTCGCGGCAACAACTTGTTGTACTCAAGTTCTTTGGATGAAGCAAACTTTGCAAGATCTTCAAGTCAAGTTTGATGAGCCTATTCCCATCTTTTGTGATAACACCAACGCCATCAATATCTCCAAGAATCCAGTGATGCATTCCAAATCGAAGCACATTCCGATTAAATATCATTTCGTTAGAGAGCAAGTCGCTGAAAAGAATATCAAGCTTGAATATGTTGGCACAAGGAACAAATTGCTGACATCTTTACCAAACCATTACCTCGTGAAGCATTTGAGTATCTTTGCTAAAAGCTTGGGATTCCCCCAAGTTTTCATTAGACTCTTTCTCTTATCTACTCGAGTAGAAAGGGGGAGTGGAGGTGTGTACAAGTCTGCAGGATGGTTGTTTGTTAGGGGGAGTTACCCTTTGCCATTGATGACAAAGGGGGAGAGAAGGAAGTAGGAATAGGTGTCATGATCGCAGGGGAAGTACTTGTGTTTCCATCAATGCCAAAGAGGGAGATTGTTGATCAATGGGTGTCATTGATGTCAACCCAAGCAGCACTAGGGGCTACCCCGATCTTGCATGGGCATTTTGACTTGACAAATTACTCTATTTTGAGTCAATGATCTTCTAGATGGATTCTACTCGTCGAGATGTTTCCATTGATATATGGCATGCCAAGTAATTCTTCATGGTTTGAGAGATATTCATGTTTTAAGTTAGTAACCCCAGTTATTGGGCTAAAACCCTATGGCGTTGTGGCATGGCACTCATAATTGGTTGTGGTCATTGAATAGTCAATAATTAATAATGTTTTTCTCTCCTAAAATCCCTCCAACGTCCACTTGTTGAGGACCCTCTCAACTTAAGACATTCATATAAATAATGACCCTCATATTCTCCTCTAGTAGGGATTTTGTGGCTTCAAACAGGGCATCGTGGAATTTTTGCTATAATTTTTTTTCAGCGAAGCTTCAAAAGCTGAAATTAAATCCCATTTCAGCCGAAATCTTTATGAACCTTGTGACCGAATTTTAGATTTTGGTTCGCTATATTTTCAGAGATATGAACTGAGAAAGTTGGAGTTTTTGCAGGCTCCCAAATTCCATGTCAAACAGGTGATGTTGGGAAAATCGTCATAACTTTCTCTCTAAGCATTGGATTCAAATTTCATAAATAGTCACAGAAAGAAAACGGACTGTAGTTTGTTGATTAGCATTTCAGGGCCGAAGGTGGCAACAGTGACACATGGCACTTCGTACCAGTTCGCCCTACTGAACCAGTCTATAATCATGTCATCGCGGGATATTGGGCATAACTCTTTCTTGAAGAATCCAATATTGATCAGACCTGTGGGGTTGGAAAGAGGACTCATAGGGCTACGACAGGACGAAATTTCAGAGCCTAGAGATCCGACATTACATAGACACAATAAATTCAATATCGAGCTCCTAGACAGCAAGAAAACGCATGCATTCAAGGATCACTGCAGTAAGGACAACACATCAATAGTAAAGGGTAAGTCTCCTACAACAAGGTGTGTATGATTATTGTTTACATTTGAAATATGAGTATCATCTTTGACATATGTTTTCGCAAGACAACGTAAGTACATACAAGGTCTCGGTTATATCTCTATGTCTCTATATGCCACTGTTAGTTTTGATACCACGTTTTGGATGTCCTATTTTTGATACTACACATTTGATGCTACATATTCTTGATGCTACACCAAGTCTGCTAAATCTATATGATATTGTAATTTCATGATACTTGTCTTGTCATAGTTGATAAAATGGTCTTTGTTGTTGTACCTAGAACTTGGTCCATCACAAGTCTAGGGTTTGTCATCAGTTTTTATTGTATATATCTTTAGGTCAGTTTTGGATATAGTCTTGCATAGAGTCCAAGCCTATATCAAGAGTGGGAGTCTTTGTCTACAACTGCAACAAGTCAACAACAAAAGTGACAAGCACACTACAGGTACGCATTGTAATTTTAATTAGTTTTGGATATAGTCTTGCATAGAGTCCAAGCCTATATCAAGAGTGGGAGTCTTTGTCTACAACTGCAACAAGTCAACAACAAAAGTGACAAGCACACAACAGGTACGCATTGTAATTTTAATTAGTATTTATTCATTATTATGCACTTACATGTGTTTTGCAGGCAAAGGTAAGTTGAAGCAATGTTACTTGGGAGCGGGAGCGGAAGCGGGGAGCGGGAGCGGAAGCGGGAGTGGGAGCGACCATTTTCAGAAGCTCCCGGTTTGGGAGCGAATCCGGGAGCGATTTTTTAAAAATATATATATTTT
>APFE031606552.1:212400-228477 GCA_000404065.3 Pinus taeda | reverse complement strand
ACTTATTTAATGGATGGATGGAGTAAAGGTATATTAATTATGTTTATAGGTGTGGTTTATTTTGGAAGAGATATTTTAGAATTTTTGCTTTAAAAAAAAGTGTATGGATGATTTAGATTTAATTATTTGTAAATATTATTTCTCATATACACATTTTAATAGAAGAAATTGTGGTTTATTTTGGACTAGATTTTTTAGAATTTCCTTTTTTTTTAAATAAAAGTGTATAGATGATTTAGATTTAATGATCTGGAAATATTATTTGTCATATACACACTTTAATAGATGAAATTAAGGGTTTCCAAATTGTTTTTCCATTTCAAAATCACGAGCTGTGTTTGCAACATCCACTCCTATCCTAACACTAAAGTCTTAGCATTATATAAATTAAATGGCTCATAAATTAAATGACACAAACATATTTTAATGGTTATCAACATTTATGAATCATTTAATTTATATGACCGTGTTAGTTATAAAAGGTTTAAATGATAGAGGGAAATGCTTAAATAATACAATGAGATTGAGCATATAATATATATAGATATTTATATAAGGGGAATATGCATGTTTTGGATTTTGATATGAGTTCAAGGGACATATATGAGATTATATGTATATGATATAGCTCTAAGGGGAGACATGTATGGGGTTAAATGTGTATGTAATATGTAAATGTATATGTAATAGGGCCAACCTAATAATGAAAGGACCACATGTGCAATGTGTGAATAGGTACATATAAGTATCATGTAGCAATTATTGAAGAGATGTACTTTGTATATATGAATGTATTGAGTATTTGAAAGAGATTCTCCTATTATTTAAAGAGTTATTGTGTTACTTATTTCTCTGATCTATCTTGGAGTTGTGCTCCATGCTCTCCTTGGTGTACATAGTGTGTACTTCTAGTTTTTTAGGTCTTTGTATCATAATATTTAGTATGAGAGAAAATGAGTGATCTTGGTATTTTTGCCATAATTTTTTCTAGGAATAATCAAACAACAAAATTTGAGAAAACTAAGGAAACATATCTAAGTGCAAGTGGTCAAAATTTCATATTTTTTCTCACGATACTTTTGGAGATATACCATGTGGAAGTTAGGGCTTGTGACTTGTCCAAAAATCAATTTCAAACAAGTGATATTTAAATTTTCACTATAAATTTTTTGGGAATCTTTAGGCCACAAAATTTTGGGGACATTGAAGAGCAACAACATAACACTGGTGGTCAAAATTTCAGCTTCTAGTTCATTGTAGGCATGAAGACACAGTTTGTGGAAGTTAGGTTTTGTGAATGGTCTTGAAATCAATTTTGAATGAGTCATCTTAGTGACTTTGCTATAACTTTTCATAGAAAAGTTTCAAATAATGAAAATTTCAAGGTTATGAGGAAACATACCAAAGTACATCAAGTAAAAATACCATAATTAGATTTAAAAATTGGACACATGGAACACTTTACAAGTTCACTCTTGGGAAGAGGTCAAGAATCAACAAGTTTTGGGAAAGTTACCGTAACTTTCATTTAGCACATCAAATTTTGATCAAACGTATGGAATTGTAGAGAAGACATATAAGAGTTTGACAAGTTAAAATTTCAAACTCAAAAGGGATGAAATTGCAAAGATACATTAGATGAAAGGTTAGACTAAAGGGCGGAGTCTAGAACAAGGTTTCTAGAGGTATGTTAACTTCAAATTATCATATATTTTGATTGGAATGTCTGACTGAGGTGACTTAAAAGCTATTGGAAAATGAAAAAATAGAAGATTACACTAGTAAAATGATAACAATCATTTCATATAATTATTGATAACATATTGAGGTTGTGAGTTGATAATTTTGGTTAGACTTCATTCAAGAAATAATGAAAATACCTAAATTTAGTGGAGATGAAGATAAAGATGCAATTAATCCCACATAATGTATGTGGATCGTAAAGGAATACATTGAGACTCCTTTAGGGGCGAGTCATAGTATTATAGGTGAAGCCTATGAGTGTTGGTGGAGTATTGAGATAGTTACTAGATGATGTATCACATGAGAAGCATTTGAAAAACTATTATCCAATAAATGGATCAAGGATACAAAAAAGGAGACTATTGTATAAAATTGAAGATGGATTAAAATAAGTTTAAAAAGTGATAAAGAAGAAATGAATGAGCTATCTAAGATGCAAAACATTGATGAAGCACTCATTAAGGAGATTGAACAATTAAAATAAGGAAAATGCAGCATGGAGAGTTGGAAAAGGATGATTGAAAGGAAGAATTGAAAAAGAAAGATAAATAAATATGTAGATTATGTAATCATAACAAGAAGCTATTGGAAGGCATTAAGAGATTGAAAGAAGAAAACAAGCATTGTCAAATTCAAAAAGAAACAATGATCTTAGTTGAAGAGACTACCAAAAGACTTGAAGAGGAAATTTGCAAGAAGATTGAAGAAGCTCTAGACACGAATGAAGTAAGCTAAAAAAAATGCATTCTATAAATGAAGGAGGACTTTAGAATTTGATAGAGGTCATATCACAACTTTAAAATGAGAAAGAAGACAAGATTCAAGAAGGTCACCAAAGAATACTTGAAGTTGAACTCCATCTAGAGGATGTACATGCCAAATATGATGGCATTTTCTCAAAAGGTCGGTGATCAAAGACCAAGAAAAGAGGTTAGAGAAGGTCATTTTCATTAAGAAGAAGAAAAATGAAAGTTATCAAATGTCAAATTATATTGACGTCCTTATTACCGAGAAATAATATAGAGACAAAAAGATCAATATCATCATTACTAAGGAAAATAAGAAGATCAATATCAACATTATGGAGAAAGAAGATGAAACATTCATCAATATTCATGGAACGAGGCATCACCAAATTGTTATTCAACAAAATGTTATCAAAGACCAACAATTACTACAAATTGGAGAAGTCACATCAACAATACATGGAATAAATGAAAAAAATATATGTAATGACTAACCATCAAGGATTAACACTAGAAGAAATTGGATGGATGGATCATCATCAATGACAATATGAATATGGGAATATAAGTAAATCATATCATTTGGTTTCATGTAATGCCCTTAATTCCAAAGCTTTGAGGACAAATCTTTTTGAAGATAGGTACTATTATATGACCTCAAGGGGGGCATATATAGGGTTAAATGTGAATGTAAATTGTAAATGTGTATGTAATAGGGTTAACCTAATAAGGAAGGGACCACATGTACAACGTGTAAATAGGTATGTATAGGGATAATGTAGTCATTATTGAAGAGATGTGACTTGGATATATGAATGTATTTGGTATTTATAGGATGTTTTCCTATTATTTAATGAATTATTGTGTAACTTATCTATGTTATCTATTTAGAGTTGTGCTCCATGCTCACTTAAGTGTACATGGTGTGTACTTATGGTTTTTTTATGTATTTGGATGACAATAAACTTCGATATACTACTTATACAACAAGGCTCAAAGCCATTGCAAATACTCATTATGAGCTCAATATTTCACATGCGAGAGTTGAATCAAGGTAAGGAGGTTAACAACATTTCTCTCAACCACTCTAACCTAAACCCCATTGACAAAATTGAATACACAATCTTCTTTTCTTTTAAAGAAATCAGTCACCCTCTTAGCCTCAGAGTGATAGTGCTTAGACTTAAAGTCATTACAACAATATTCTTCAAGGCATCAAAGTTTAGCATTGACACTAGTGAGAATTTGAACCTAAGTGGATATGATAAAAATCATTCCACTCAGCCACTCAAGATAACCCCAAATGACAAAAAATGAATAGTAATAACAATAATACTAAATTATAATTTCCAAATTATAAACTTTTAAATATATAAGAAAACTTTACAATTAATACATTAAATATTAAAATAAAACTTCATTATAATGTAAATCAATTGTCTCATCAACACCCCTATAAATTAATCTCTATAGCATGTCTCAACAATATAATCTAAAAATGGTTTCAATGTATGTGTAAAAATATAGATATATCTTTGTCTTTGTATATATGGTGTATTTGTATTTGTGTGAATGCATGAAGATGGGTTACACTTTTGGGCCAAATTTGGCGATGAAAGTTCAAAATTGTCCTCTTTTACCGAATTGAAGCCCTCAAAATTCATATAAGCATTGTGAATTTTGATTCGGAGTAAAAAGACAATATTTGGAGAATTATGTTGTTTTCCTAAGGATATTTTTTACAAAAAAAAAATAGTGTTGTATAATCTCTCAAATTTTCATTAAATGCAATACTCGTCCTTGCAAATGTTTGCACATCTTAAGAGGTATGTGTGTGTTCAAGTAGCATAATTTAGTCTAAATGTGTACCATTTAATATATATTTATATATTCAAAATTTTAAAATTAAAATATGTTTTAAATTTACATATGTATCTTTTTATAGTATAATTAATTTTTATATTTTATTGAAATATTACCATTCTATATTATAAACTATTTATAAAATATAAAATCTATATATTTAAATGTGTGTGGTATAAATTTACAAAATTAACTATATCAAATTATGAAGAAAAATAAACAATTTAAAAATAAAAAATATTATCAAAAAAAAAAAATTTGTGTTCTATGTAAATTAACAACATGGCTCCTAAAAACATCCTCCTAAAGCTAACTTAACCCATATTGGTATCTCCTCTATTGTCGATATTTTAGAAACAAACATTACTGTTACTAAAAGCAACCTTGCTTTTTTTAAAAGCGTGTAAGTTTTAGTCCTTTAGTGTTTTGCTGTTTATTTATTATTACTTATCTCTTTGAATTTTTTATGGATTTCATCGAGGAACTTGAAATAAATTTCAATAGAATTTTAGATGAATTTTATGAAATTATTAGGGTTCGTGTTCAACTTGAAATTTATGAACCTCAACGAATGAATTCCCCAAGGATGAAATTCAAAAAACTTTAAATTTAATCAATTTTGTTTGGTATGCCTCATGACTTAGGTAAGAAGTACTCAACACTTGTTTAATATTAAAAACCATTAAAATAAGGCAAAATCATACCATAATATTTTTATAAAAGAGTCAATTCATATTTATTTATTTAGGAGAATAAGGTATTAATAAGTTGAATACCAATACAATTTTAATGCTTTATTTTTATTTTAAAATCAGTATATTAATTAATATCTATCACTTTTTTTTTAATTTACTTTTATACTCAAATATAAGTATTAGTCTCAGCCTTAAATGGGAGTATAGAAATCAATTTACAGTCAACATTCCCAATAAATGTAGTTGAATTTTAAAAATTGTTGAATTTTCTATAGTTTATTATAATGTTATGTAAAATGCAATAATTATAAAAATATTGTTTTCATTTTTTAGAAATGAAATTCCAATTTTTCGATTGGTTGAAACATTTAAAAAGACTAATTATCTGTGGTTAGATATGATATGAAGAAAGTAAAAAATAAAATTTGTGTATGTATGCTTTCATAGCTTGTCATTATTCTGAATGTAGTTTTATGGATATTTTTGTTGTGTGGAGATTTACAATCAGTCCAACACGGTTTTTAAGTGACTTGACACCCAATCATCATATACATTAAGAAAATATTGCGATGGTGAGTCTACCCGAACATTTAGACAATTGTATATCTACTACAAAATTAAAAGCATCTAAGAAAAACTATTTATATATATATTAAATATATATATTATATATATATATATATATAATATATATATATTATATAAATATTCAAAACATTGGACAATTGTATCCTCTACACCAATAATAAGTATCTAAAAACTACATTTCATTCAATATATATATATATAGTATATATATATTCAAATAATTTATATTAAAAAAAAAATTCCAAGTGACTTGTGACAAATGTCTGGTCGTTAAAAATATCACATTAGAAATAAAATTTACTAATAAAAGTACACTATCAAATTATGTGTATTTATGTGACAAAAAATGTCATACATTGGTGATGTCACTAGTGTATTCTAGCTATTTAAGAACATTAATGATAAAATCCCACTATTGATTGGTACTAGTATCTACGTTGTCAGAAAGTGGCAGAGCATAAGAGTTACTTTAATTCAAGCTTAAGTCACAGTGCAATAGTCATAAGATAACACACCTTGAACATTTAGTATATACTCTCGATTGCAGAGGGGACAATTTGGGATTCATGCTATAAATTTTGGCGTGCAATTGCATAGCCCAAATTCTGTCAAATTCCAAAGAAGATCAATAATCGTTTATTACCTCTTCTTAATGTATTCACCACAACTTTATTATATATAATTTACAACCATGTCTAAATACCCGGGCCGCTTTCCCAATACAATTATAAATTAAATATTTCCTTCTGGCCCCACTTCGTGCAACACAGTGGAACTTATCGTTTTACCTCTGCACATGCCTTACTTTTGCACTTGGATTACTTCCCCCAGTTTTAGACTGAGTAAGATTTTTGCAAGTAGGAGACTTATCACATAGGCTTATAGATATTAATACATGCACATACATATTTCCATTAATGTAATTAATAAATATTCTTTCTAGAAATTAAAAGTTTATCTCATAAGTATAAATTCTTCTCCAATTGTTGCCAAGTAAAACCACGAGAATTATATTTGGACATACTATTTTCTTTCACACACAAAATAACTCTATTCCAACCAAAATGTAGGGAAAAATGGAAAAATATTCCACCAAATGAGGGAAAGTGTGATTACTCACTTTAAGTTAAATTTTCATATAAATACCATTGGAAATATTTCTACTTGGACATATCAAACTTAATAAATTCTTCCAATTAAATAATTAATGTGAATTTAAAGTCAATTAGCTACTTTGAGCTTTATATTTGTCTTGCATGCATTGAAGTAGCTTCATTTCTCTCGATGTAACCAAAAAATGAATTTTATGACAAGAGAAACCATATAAGGTTCATGATATTTAGTAATTCCTTAACATATCCATAATATGCCTTAACTTATCTAAATATATTATGTTTGAGACCAAATCAAGTAAAAAAAATTGGTTCAGATTCTAAAGAAAATAAATAATCATTTATTACCTCCTTTTAATTTATTGACTACAACTTTATTATTTATCATTTACACCTAAGTCTAAATACCTAGGTTGCTTTCCCAACATGATTATAAATTAAATATTTTCTTTTAGCCTCACCTTGTGTGGAGCAATGGAACTTACCCTTTTGCCTCCACACATACTTTACTAATGCACAAACTTTAACTACGCACATACCTTGCTTCCGCACAAGCTCTAGCTCTGCACGTGCCTTACTTTCATCAATTTTAGATTTAGTAAGAAATTTTTAAGTGGGAGTGTTATCACACAGGCCTATAAACATTAATATATGCACATACATATTTCCGTTAATGGAATTAATAAATCTTATTTCCAAAAATTAAAAGCTTATCTCATAAGTATAAATTCCTCTCAAATTTTTGCTAAGTAAAAACAAGAGAATTACGTTTGGACATACAATATTCTTTCACACACATAATATCTCTAGCCTACAAAAAATATGAGGAAAAAAAAAAGGTTTCCACCAAATGAGGGAGAGTGCCATTACTCACTTTACTCTAAATTTTCACATAAATAACATTGGAAATATTTCTATGTGGACTATTATTATGAAATTTAATATATCCTTTAAATTAAATAATTAGTGCAAATTTAAACCCAATTAGCTACTTTGGGCTCTATAAGTGTCTTGCTTGCATCAAAGTAACTTCATTTCTCTCCATGTAACCCAAAAATGAATTTTAAAACTAGAGAAATCATATAACCATGATATTTATTAATTCCTTAAAATATCCACCAAACAAGAGAAAAAGAAATACATCTGAAATGCATAAAATTACTTAGATGAAACCTTTTTGTTAGCACTTGAAGAGAGGCATGAGTTCTAGAAAAAGTAGATTAGTTCTCCACTACTTAGTTCCCATCAACTTGAAAATATGCAAAAGACAACAATAATGCCACATCAAATGTTTATCCATGATTCTTTGAGTATCTCAGAATCAAACAGAAGAATTAGAGATTTCATGACATTTACTTTTCATCATTAAAAATAGGTACAATGCACTAACACACAGTCTACATTTATAATTTGAATTTTAACTAAACAAAAATATTCTAACACAAAATGGCAGTGAGTTGAGCTTCCAGAGTTGTTTATGTCAACATAAGAAAAATTCAAAGATATTTTCGATCGTTTAAGTTTCAGTATTATTTTAATACAACATATCATCCAGAAATAAGATCGAAATTATTTGAACTCCAACAAATAGGTATAACTTTAAAAAATAATAATAATAATAATAATTCCAAAGAAGAAAATTAATAATTTATTATCTCTTCTAATTTATTCACCATAATTTTTTTTTTTCTATTTATCATTTACACCCAAGTTTAAATACCTGGGCTACATTCCCAACATGATTATAAATTAAATAATTCCTTTTGGCTCCACCTTGTGTGGAGCAATGGAACTTTACCCTTTTACCTCCACACATGTTTTACTTTCGCACATACTTTAGGTGTTATAATTGACAGTGTAATATGTCTTGTTAATGCAAATTTAGAAATGCATATACTAGTTTACTTCATTGGTACTCTTTCTATAATCGACCACTAAATATGAGCTTAAACATCAGTGCCATTGCAACAATATGCAATTTCACAGTGCCACTAGTCATTTACATGTTGATATTCAATAAATAAAAAAAAATTTGTTTGTAGTTCCATCGTAGGGAGGCCATAATGATTTTTCATTCTCCAAAACAAGATAGTATTTGGATTATGAACACCTTGAAACATTACGATATTTTTTTTTTTAATTAGATACTTTGTTGACTTGCAAGGGAACATATTATCTACATCGAAGGTGGAACTTGTTGAGCTTTCTCGGTGTCATTACAATTCTAGATAATTTCTATTTGGTACAAGGTGTGCGCATTTTACCAACATGTAAATGGTATTAATAGAAATTGTTTTTCCCATATCTAGAAAAATAAAGGAAAAAAGAAAAAATGCTTTCCTCTTTTTATATGTGTGTTTTTAATAAAACTATAATGGGTAGATAACAAAAAGAAAAAGACAAAAAATGGATGTGCTTGTGGCACATAAAAAACAAAAAGATGGAGACGATCATATGGATGAAATAAACAAGTTCAGTGTGAATGAAGAACTTGATATTAATGTTGTTTTGGAAAAACACAATTTGACTCCCTTGAACAACTTTCCTTTTACACCTAGAGATTGTATATTTGATTCTCTTTTAGTGCTTTTGCATAATAGATATATTTATATAGAATTGAGACAAGAGATGATATAATATTTTAGACTTTACTTGCAAAATAATTGTATTGAAGCATTGTTGTCTTATAATATTGCGTTAAATACATATTCATTGATGGGAATGCATAATGTCAATGATCCTGAGGTTTATCTTCAACGAATGTCACAATCAACTTCACTTGAATGCCCACTGAATGAGAAAAAAGAACATCCCATACATTGTTTTCTTGTTACATGGATGGGTTCTCAATAACTGGTACTTTTACAATTTCAATGGAGAATATCATTGTTGACATAAAAAAAAAAAAATGACATCATTGCATATCTAAATGCAAGTTCACTTACATTATGCACTTAACAATAGGAAAAGTAAACATTATTTTGTTTTTCATTTTTTCACTTTACATACCTTGCTTGTTGGATATGTGTTATATTCTTTCCACAACTAGTAGCAGGCATTGTTACGTTGCAATGGGCATAGCAGGGGGTCGTAGCCCCCCCTGTTGAGGGGATTGCAGGGGGGTAGTAGCCACCCTACATAGGGTTTGGGGCAACGCCCCTGATTTTTTTTATTTATGTGGACCCAAGGATGAGGGGCAAACCCAAGGATGGTGAGCAGACCCACCCATGGTTTTGCTCATGGTTTTGGGAATGATAGTTTTTCCCATGATTGGGGTTTATGAATGCTTCAACATGCATATAATGTATTGTAACATTGAAAGGAATATAATGAAAAATCAATCTAGTTTTCTAGGTGTTGGGTTCCAAGGGAAAATATCTGTGTATATTTTTATGTTCTCGTCATTCTATATCTTTATATTTTTAAGAATTCGTTTGCAGGTAATTTATGTACAAGGTTAAAACCTACCTTGCTTCTAATTAGTAATATTTTTTTACTCTCCTTGTGCAAGTTTTCTGTTTCATTTCACCAAGAACTACCACTATGAAATTACAGTTTCACAAAGCAAAGGAAAAAAAAGTTTTATAACATGTGAATATTTATAATGTACTATCTCTAACAATTATGTATAGTTATTAAATACAATTGTTGCGTTTGTATAGTGTCCTCTTTTGAAATCATGATATTCCAAAAACTAGAACTAAAGGTTTTTTGAAGCATAGTTTTTTACATGTCATATACTTTGTATAATTAAAGTTCATGTGAGACACTTTTGTTAATGGACTTTCATGTGAAACAAATATATATCTATTACTTTGTTGTTTGTTTCTAGCTCTTCTCTCCTATTTACTATTTAGTGAGTTATTGTTCCACCTTTTTTACTCTCCTTTTTAGTTCATCTATTTTTATAGTCCTATAGCGTTAGTTTAGTGTAAACATGGTTTTTCTTTTTTCTTTTTTGTCTTGATTCTGTCTTCTCGAATACCTACTTGGAAGAAATGTAAAAATAGGAACAGTAGCAAGCAAGATATTAACTAAAAAACATAGTGTCCAAACTAGTTAGTTAGTTAGTGAAATGCAACCAATCAAATACTTCATGTTTTTATATATATCGTTGATTTGTATACGCGCTATATATTGAAAGTTCATCATGCTTTTCCTTCTAACTACTATACAACAAGGACTAAGAAAATATAAAATATAATGTAAGAAAAAAAAAACATATTTGACTAAGGTAATATGTAGAATTGAACAACTTTGTTTCATATTAAAGTCAATTATGTAATTTTTCGTGATTACTAAGTTCATTATGGTTGTATGGTGTGGTTCACATTCTTTCTTATCATTGTATATGCTTATATTACATAACGATAAATATTTGACTTATCATTGTTTAATGGATTTTTACACATTATAAAGTATGTTTAGTACTTCATGCTTTTCATCCATATGCTATGTTTCTTTTTCCATGCTTTTAGGTGCATGAACTCTATAAATAAATTTCTAACTAGCTCATTGTATTATATTGTCTTTGCTTTTGCAATGTAATTTTTTCATTGTCTTACTCTTTTATCAAATTTTTGAAATCCTATGATTGGTTGAACAAATTGTAATATATTTTTTTCCCTCTAATCGAATTCATTTTCTTTTATAAATCATGGTCTAATGGTAGGGACTAGATACTTTGCAGCTATTACACTTGTTTATGATCTACTTTGTAGACGAAATCATTCAAAATATGTCTAGTGGATAACATTGTTTCCCCTTTTTAAATTCGAAAATGACACATTTTTTTTTTCATTTTCTATATTTAAATATACTTATTTATGGTCTACTCTTCAGATAGAATCATTCAAAGTTTGTATCGCGAATAATGTAGTTTCCCCTTTTTAAATTAAAAAATGGTCTAATCATTTTTATTATTATTTAAATATAAGTATTTATGGTCTACCCTTTAGATGGAATCATTCAAAATTTGTTAGGCATGTCTATTTCATAATAGACCTTCCACAATTTTAAATTAATTATTAGCAATTATTAGATGGATGGTAGAGATTTAACCTCCATGGAACATGTTGGAATATTTATAGAAGTATTCGCAAATCAAGGGTAAGATTTAGCTCCAAGTTAAATATGCTCTTTTAATTAATTGATCTCAAATTAGTTAATTAATGAAAGAAAATGTCATATCAACACATATCATATTGGGCTTGTGGTATTAATAAGCCATGAGTTTTGCCCATGGTATTGTAAGAAGAACTACTTAAAAGTTAAGAATTTCCATGGTAAAGTGGGGTGAATATCCATGGTTAAAAATATTGTTACATGTTTTTTAAATGCATATATGTTTAACTCATATATTAATTATTTTTATAATAATAATAACAACGTTACAATTTTGTTGATTTTTATAAAAAAAAATTAATCTAGGTAATGTAAGATGTATAAAGGGGTAATTGTTTTGATGATTATCATAGAGTGATTTCCATTGGTGTTTACCAACCATTTAATTTATATCGCTGCACTAGTGAATAACATTGTTTCCCCTTTTTAAATTTAAAAATAACGTGATATGATAAACATATTTTAGTATGTCACCTACACCACCCATTTCCAAAAGAGAAAAGTTAATTTGGGGAACAACTTTTATGCAATGGCTTTTATATATATATATATGGGGTCAACTATCTCCTTCATAATTTTTTAATAAAATTTGTGATAATTTATAACAATATAATGTATAATTTTATATATATGTGGTCAACTATATTTTATAATTTGAGGAAAATGTATAAGTATATATAATTAACATAACCACAAGAATAAAGTGTTTGACGTATGTGGATCAACATTATTTTCCATTTATAATGATATCAATTAGCATATGAAAGGTGGAAAATGGCATTGATAAATGTATGTCAATGACTTTATTAATGTGGTTATGCTAGTTGATAGTTGGCATGTGTGGGGAAAGTTAGTAGGCCATTGTTGACATTGTTTGACTATGGTTAAAAATTATTGATGAGGTTGACCATGTCTGACAATAGTTAAACATGGTTGCCCAGGGTTGTTGATGATTGATGATGGTTGATTATGGTTCAATAGTGTTGACGATGTTAACAATGGTTGACCTTCATTGACAAGGTTGATCATGGATGATGTTATATTTGGGTTAATGTTAATGTTACATTAATGTTTATATTAATGTTACATTAATGGTTGAATAGGGTTGATGAGGTTGACCATGATTGACCATGGTCAAACATTAATATCACAATGTATATGTGTTACATTAATGTTGATCATTGTTAGATTAATGTTTCTCAACCATGGTTGACCATGTTTGATATGACATTGGTGTTAATGTTAAGTTTAAATTAATGTTTACAATAAAATTACGTTAATGGTTGAAGAGGGTTGACGAGGTTAATCGTGATTTGACTTGGTCAACCATAATATAATAATGTATTTATGTTACAATTTTGAACAAGGTTAACCATGGCTAAACATGGTGACCATGTTTTACCATAATTAAGCTTGCTTGACCATGTTTGAACATCATTGACTATGGTTAAATATGGTTAAGTTATGGTTGGGCATGCATGAACATGGTTGAACAAGGTTGACTATCATTGAACTTGGTGACCATGTTTAACCCATGAGGTCTCCACCTAGTTAACCTATGTCATAGTGTCTGCATTCAGGGGATGTTAAAGAATACCCTAATCTCATTAGATATTTGTCAGGCCAGGCAGTAACTCCTCAAGGCAAAAATGATTCAGGTGTATTCCTTCAGGTAGGTCTTCATTAAATACATGAGGGAGAGATTGTTCAGTTCATCTTCCGACGACTGTTCATATTATTTATTTATTTATTTACATTATATTCACCCAATCATGAGGATTAGGTGTCAACATTCCCCCCCTTAATCTGAAGGGATGTTGGTGAGTCCAAGCATCATTCTGAATCGTTGAAGCTTTTCTCTTCCAAGCGCTTTGGTGAAGATGTATGAAATTTGCTCATTTGTGGAACAATGACAGAGATGGATTGCTTTGACCTCAACATGATGTCGAATCAGATGATATTTAGTATTGATGTGCTTCGTTCGATCATGGAACTTTCGCTTCTTGGCCAATTTTATTGCAGAGGTATTGTCAATCATGAGTGGAGTTTATTGTACTTGTTTTACTTGCAAATCTTCAAGAATTTTCCTAAGCCACACAATTTCTTTTGTTGCTTCAGCTGCTGCCACGTATTCTGCTTCTATTGTGGAATCTGCTGGAACTTATTATTTGCGTGATCTCCAGGAGATAGCTCCTGATCCAAGACTCATATCATATCCTGAAGTAGATACCCCAGTTTCTTTGTCTCCATCGAAGTCTAAATCATAGTATCCAATCAAGCTGAAGTCGTCCACCTGTGTATACTTGATTCCAAAGTCTTGGGTTCCCTTCAAGTACCTTAGAACTTTTTTTGCAGTAGACCAATGTCCCTCACAAGGCTTTTGCATAAACCTGGAGAGGATTCCAATAGCAAATGAAATGTCTGGTCTGGTAGTAGTTAGGTAGTTGAGACTTCCTACAAGTTGTCTATACTTTATTGCATCCTCAAATTCTTTTCCTTCAGTAGATGTGAGCTTTAAGTTTTGTTCCATTGGAGTAGTAAGAGGATTGCACTCTGTCATGCCAAACCTGTTCAACAGATCTCCAATGTATTTCCTTTGAGAAAGAAATATGGACTTCGGATGTCGGGCTACTTCAATGCCAAGATAGTAATGAACATAGCCCAAATCAGTCATTTCAAAATTTTTCCCCAATCCCTTCTTTATGGATGCAATGTAGCTTTCATTGTTCCCTGTCATCAAAAGATCATCTACATATACCACAAGATATACAACTATTTTGCCAACTTTCTTGACAAATAAAGTTGCATCATCAAGATCATAATGTTTGAAATTTAGTTTCAAAAGATGCTCAGTTAGTTTTTCATACCAGGCTCACGGTGCTTGTTTAAGGCCATACAAGGACTTCACAAGTTTGCATACTTTCTGTTCATGTCCTTTCACAGCAAATCCTTCAGGCTGAGACATAAAAACATTCTCTTTTAGATCTCCATTTACGAAAGCAGTTTTTACATCCATTTGATGGACTTTCCAACCGTTCTAAGCTGCTAGTGCAAATAGTGTCTGAATGCTAGCCCATTTTGCTGTGGGGGCAAAAGTCTCCTCATAATCGACCCCTTCCTTATGTGTAAAACCTTTTTCCACAAGCATAGCTTTGTGCTTTTCAAGTGAGCCATCGACTTTATACTTGTTCTTGTAGACCGACTTGTAGCCAATTGGTTTGGTTCCTAATGGAGGATCAACCAGCTTCCAAGTGTCATTATTTATGAGGGCATCATACTCCTTTTGCATCGCATCTTTCCGTTCATCATGAGAAGCAACTTATTTGAAGGAAGTTGGTTCAAATTCTGTAGAAAAGTTCAATTCACAATCATAAGAAACATCCATATCAATAGGTGAATTAAAGTCATCTACATCACCTCCATTTTTCCAGTTTGAATTTCTAATTCATGTCTTTCCAACTTCATCAGGATGAACACTTTCAAGTGTCTTTGTCAGCCACTTTGGGGGACCTTTCTCAGATGGTCCAGGTTGCTCTGTTGATTGAGTTGGGACTGAATCAAGATTGAGTCTCCCAATTCAACATCACTTAAAGCATCATCTGTTGTTGGAGTTTCATGCGGGGGAGAGTGTTCCTCAGAAGAAGATTCCACATGTTGATCTAGCATAGGAATCCCCCCTTCAAGATGTGGAATCTGATTATCAAATTCTTGAAATGATTTTTGCTTTTGCGAATCTATCCAAGCGATCAAGTTGCTGCTCAACAACATTGTCAGTTTTGGATGATTCAAGAAAAATTACATCTCTAGATACAACAAACTTCTTATTTAATTCATCATAGAGATGGTATGCTTTGGAGGTGTTTGAATACCCCAGGAAGATACACTTACGACTTCTAGCACCAAGTTTGTTTCTATGTATTTTTGGTATCAAGGCATAATAAGTGGAACCAAAGGCCCTGAGATGCTTTACCGAAGGAACATGTCCATACCACATTTCATATGGAGTCTTGTTTCTTATAGCATTAGATAGACATCTATTCTTTATATATGCAGCACATAAAACAGCATCAGCCCAAAACATTGTCTTTACATTTTTTAAGAAGAGCATGGATCGTACCATATTTAAGATTGTCCTATTCATTCTTTCAGCTACACCATTCTGTTGGGGATTATAAGGCACGGTTGTTTGATGTTTGATCCCATGTT
>APFE031606552.1:192284-212304 GCA_000404065.3 Pinus taeda | reverse complement strand
GGTCAGATGCTTTTCTTACCTCAAGCTTGCCATCAAACATATGAATGGAGTGACCTTGCTGGCGGATGTGGACCAAGGACAACAAGTTTCTCTTGAGTTGTGGGAGATATAGAACATTATGCAGAAGAAAGTCTGGAAGACCAGGCAATTTAAGACTGATTGTGCCAAGCCCTGATGGCTTGATTTTTGATTGGTCTGCAAAGTATACTGCTCCATCAACATTGTCAGTGAAATCTTCAAAAAAAATATTTTCTATGAGTCATGTGGCAGGTTTCTCCTGAATCAAGCAACCAATCATTTTTCCAAGAAGCAAGTGACGCATTAAATAAATCTTCATTTACTCCAATGTTACATTATGCCACAACATAGTGAGCGAATTCAAGTGCTTTACCTTTGTCTGTATCATCAGTTTTACCTTTCTGTTGGTTTCTTTTCTGCTCAATTTTGTCCCATGGTAGCTTGCATGTAGAGGCATCATGTGATCCATTTCTTTTGCAGCGTATGCAGCGCAAATCTGCCTTTTCTCCTTGAGAATGTCTGCCCCCCTACCTCTGAAATATCTTCCTCTTCCTCTTCGACCACCTCTTCCTCTTGAAGAATCTTGAGCAGGACGATTTTCTTTATGAGCAAGGCACAGAACCTCTTCAGAAGATTCAGGGGCTGTCTTCTTTCCAAAAGCTTTCTCTCTTTCAGCAAACTTTTTCACAAGAGAGTCAAAGGTGATATATTTAAGATTTCCATTTGCTTGCAATGACTCAAGATAATTGGAGTAAGTAGGATAAAGTGCCTTGAGAAAAGCGATAAGAGGAATATCCAATTCAACCTTAGTGGATTTGATATCAGCATTATAGACTTTACTTTAGATGCAAGAGCAAGAGGATCATTATTTTGCAGTTCAAGAGTGAAGAGTTTAATCATGAGTTGAACAAATTCAAGTGCAGAATGTGAGTCATAGAGTTCTTTCAGCTTTTGTAAGGCTTCAAAGGTAGTTGAATATGACGAAATATGGAGACTCACATCTTCATTTACAGATTTTGGGATTAATGCATAAGCTTTGCTGTTCTTGTTTTCCCAAATGATGAGCTCTTTGTTTGAGGTAGGTTGTATTGGTTCATTGTCTCCGTCTCCGACACACACTCCTTTCCACAACTCACTGAAAATGAGGGTGTGTTTTATCATCTGGAACCATTCAGGATAGTTCTCCTTTCCAATGAGAACTATTCCCACCATGGATATGATTGAATGCATTCTGTAAAAAAATACTTCTGCTACAAAATTTTACTCTTAATGGGAAAGAAAAATATAATGTCAATTTGCAAAACTCTGTAAATACACAAAATTTTACAGTGCATTCAACTGAACAACGCTCTAAATTGGACAACGTAAATACACAAAACTTTATAGGGCATTCAACTAGACAGCGCTCCAACAGAGGTACATTTGCATCTCTTCTCCTTGTTGTCGGTGCAACCTCTTTTACCAGATCTGTAAGATCTTCACTTCACCTTTTAACATAAGGCTTGTACCAGGCAGGTCGCAAGTTCATACTTCATCTTTTGATGATGATCTGTCTTGGTGAAAAAAACGCAGTAATAACAGACAAGTCTTCTCATGATCAACAAGGGGTGGGGAGCATGGATTATAAGGCGCAGTTGACACTACCGGCTAGTGCACCATGGTGCTTCCACGGAGGAGCTCGGAACCCCAGCGCTAACAGTAAAACACTGCGCTGTCAAAGGTGAGGTCGTGGGTTCACCCGCATGGCGCAGTGGTACAATGTAGGACTTGTGCCTTGCAGTTCGCAAGTTCAATTTTTTTTTTTGAACAATGATCCGAATTCAAGATGCTGGTGTAATGGGAACATTGCAGATTTTTCAAGCTCCGGTTCCCCAAAGTTTCGAAGTTTGTATCATAGCAGAAGGGCATACCCAGCGGGGCCTGCTCCTTTCTTAGGCTGTCAAAGGCGGGGCAATCATACAGAGCATCACAGGGCAAAGAAAAGTTCTTGGCAAGACAGAAGCGAGCCGAATCCAGCTTCAAAATGGAGGTAATGGAGCAAATAGCAGGATCGAATCCATGCTGGTGAAATAATATTGCAGAAGCTGTCACAGCGTCTATGATACAAAGCAGCTATGAAAGCACTAGTGGATATGAAAAAATATCAAAAGTAAGAAGATGAAATCACAAAAGAAACATTTCAGATTCGAATGGGCAACTCCTGCTCCACTTCTGGAAAGTTGAGGGACGTTACAATCATGCAAAAAAATTGTGCGAATTGTTAGGAGGGAATGGCAGGGAGCCCATAGGGCACAGAAAGGACACCAGACAATTATGCACAGCTGCAGAAAGGACACCAATGTTTATGGACAGTGCTTTGCATGCAGCATATTATGGAGCAGCGTATGGACGCCAACGTTTATGGAGCAGCGTATGGACGCCAACGTTTATGGAGCAGCGTATGGACAACGCTTTTGAATGGAGAGCAGAGGAGCAGAATAGGGAGTTACAAAGGGCATAAAAGCTAAAAAAGGAGCTAGCTCTGATACCATGTCAGGCCAAGTAGTAACTCCTCAAGGCAAAAATGATTCGTGTGTATTCCTTCAGGTAGGTCTTCATTAAATACATGAGGGAGAGACTGTTCAGTTCATCTCCCGATGACTGTTCATATTATTTATTTATCTATTTACATTATATTCACCCAAGCATGAGGATTAGGTGTCAACAATATTGATAAAACCTTCCAAAATTCATTTTTTAAATCCCCTCTCAATACAACTTTGTAAGAAAACTAATTAATAGATACTGCCTATTTTTACTAAATACCCATGTTTATACCCACTAAAATATATAATTCCCCCCTACCCCACATTCCCCCCTTAATACCTATAATATAATAACTCATTTTTTCACAATTCAAAAACCCCTTTATGGATGAATGTGGCAACACATTGGTCAACAAGGTGAATCCCCATGATTTAACCATGGTTGAGCTTTCTTCACCATGTTTGACTCTGGTTAAGCTTATTTGACTATGGTCAACATATGATTGACTATGGCCAAACATGGTAGACCAAGGTTGTCAACATTTACCTATAGATGATTGTGGTTGACCATCACTAACCATGATTCCAATGTTGACAATGGTTAGCCATGTTGACCACAATTAACCATTGTCAACCATGTTGGCCATGTAGACCGTTATTGATTGTGGTTTGACCATGTTTAGCCTTGGTTGAATATGGTTGATCATATTGACCATGTTGACCATGGTTGACCTTATTGTTTATGATTGATTATGCTTAACCACATATGATTATGGTCGGTCGTGTTTAACCTCAGTCAACCAAGGGAAGCTCATGATTGACATAGTTAAACATGATTGACCATGGTTATCAATGGTTTTGTTTACTGTATTGCAACATCATTTTTTTGTCCAATTGTAATGATGTTTGATGTTAATCAAATTGTGACGTCGTTTGGTGTGATTTACATTGTGACAACATTTATTTTTCATCACATTGTGATGTTGTTTATTGTCTGTCACATTCTAACAAAATTTATTGTTCATCAAATTGTGACGTCATTTGTTGTTTGACACTTTGCAATGTCATTTATTGTTTATCATATTGTGGAAATGTTTATTATTGATCACATTAGAATGACATTTATCATTTGCGATATTGCAACAATGTTTCTTGTTCATCACATTGCAATGTTAACTATTGTTCATCACATTATGATGTCATTTATTGTTTGCCATGTTGCAATGATGTTTGTTGTTTGTTACATTGTGGCTTTTTTGTTATTCGTCACCTTGCAACATTGTTTATTATTCGTCACATTATAATAACATTTGTTGTTCGTTACATTGCGATAACACTTTTTGTTCATCACATTGTGATGACATTTTTTTGTTCGTAATGTTGCAATGACATTTGACATTCATCAAATTGTGACATCCATGTTGACCATGGTTGGTAATCTTCTCTGTGTTGACCACATATGGTCATATATGACCATCTTATTGTTTACAATTCACTATTCTCGACCACATATGAACACGATTGATCGTGCTTGACCTAGGTCAACCAAAGGGAGATCATGATTGACTCAATTAAACATGATTGACCATGGATCTCAATAGTTTTGTTTGTTGCATTGCAACATCATTTTTTCACCACATTTGATGTTCATCACATTTTGATGTCATTTGTTGTGTGTCACATTCCAATGAAGCTCATTAATCATCATATTATGACATTGTTTATTGTTCATCACATTGTGATGATGTTTATTGTTCATCAAATTGATGTCATTTGTTGTTTGGCACGTTGTGATGTAATTTGTCATTCACCATTTTGTTGTTCATAATTACGACATTTCTTGTCAGATTGTGCAATTATTTGTTGTCCATCACATTGCGATGATGTTTATTGCTCATAACGTTGTGATAATGTTTGTTATTTGTCACATAATGATGCAGTTTGTTGTTTTTCACATTGCCAAAACATTTATTATTAATCACATTGTGACAACTTTCATTGTTCATCACATTGCGATGACTTTCGTTGTTCATCACATTGCGACAACTTTCATAGTTCATTACATTCTGATGATGTTTATTGATCATCACAATGCAACGGTTTTTGTTGTTTGTCATATTGTGGCATCGTTTGTTATTCTTCACATTACAACATCATATGTTGTGAACAATATTAAAGTTACTAAAGTTATATTGTGAACAAAGTAAAGTGTAATATTATAGTTATATTACTAAATTATACTATATTTATAAAAACTATATGAAAAAAGTAAATATTGACATTAAAAATTATATTAAGTATTAAATATTACTTTTATTATATAGTTGACTAATGTACATACAATTTCCAAAACATGTTACCCATGTTGACTATAGTTGACTATGGTCATATGTGAAACTTATCTCAATTGTAGATTCGAGAATATCTTCAAAACTGATGGATAATATTGAATTGACCTCACCATTGTTCGTTCGATTTCGAGATATTCCTAGAATCTACAATCAAGATAAAGATGCCCATAGTTGTATAATTTCCAAAACATGATACTTGTGTTGACTATAATTGACTAAATTTTATTTGAGGAATGATTTAATTGGTTTGTATAATAAAACCTTAAATTGGTATACTTCCCCTTTATAACTAAATAATGAACCCTTCTATCGTTAAGATCCTCAAACTATTTATGTTTGATCTGCCTATTATATTTTCGTACTTTGTTTTTAACGATTCTAATATAGTTTCTTCATTTATGAATAGGAAAAACGTTTTTTAACAATAAAGTAAAATTAATATGATAATTTTTTTAGTAATAGTAAACCTAAAAAATAATTTAATTCTTCCATTATTTATTTATTATTTTTAATATCAATTAAAAAATACATGATGATTTTGAGTTATCACTATAACAATTTGTATATATGCATCTTCAAAATATACTTTGTTTACTAGTTTAAGGGACCAAACTCAACATAGATAATGAAAAGCAATCACAAAATAGACACATCCACTAATAATTAATGAAATGCAATCACAAAGTAGACTTCTTTGTTAGTAATTATGTAAGTTTAGACTTCTTTACTAGTAATTATGTAAGTTTAGACTTTTCTGTGTAAGTTTGAAATTGATTGTGATAGATTTATTCATAATTCAAATTTTGATCACAACTCAATTTAGGATTTTTAATCTAATTTTTAACATTTTATTATAACCATGTATAATTTGTAAAAAAAAAAAAAAAAAAAAAAAAAAAAAAAAAAAAACTTTAATAACCATAAATATATATATTGTTAAAAATATCATTATTGAATAATTAAATTATTATTAATTTGAGATATTAAATACATATATATATATATATATATATATATATATATATATATATATATATATATCAATATATTACTGAAAAATAATAATATTTTATTTATTATATAAATTAAAATCATAACTTTATCTATGTTTATTAATTTCTAATTTGTATACATTTATGAATATATTAATGTTAGTTTAACTTTCAAGAAGAAAGTATATTTAATGGATTTATGTTTATCCTCTCTATTGACTGTTGATGTCCCATTTCTAAATGATGCCTTTGAGGCTAGGCTTAAGATCTTGGCGGAAGAACGTGTTTTACTCGAGCAAATCACACTTGTTTTCGCATATTATCTATTGCATGCACAAACAACAACAAAAAATAATAAATTTGGAATCTAAAAGGAATTAACCCTTCATAGTATAGATTTCAATTTATTTTCATAGATATGTTGTGACAAATTTTCCAATGGAATATTCACAACAATTTATTGATCATTTCCATAAACCTACTCCATAAAGCATTATCCATCCAATATATCATCATCTCATCCAATGGTGTTTGACCATATGGTTTTCTTTCGTGCTATTTTCATGTATGCATCCATAAATCTAGCCATCTATCTCTACAGATGCATGTAAATGCACATACACAAAAACTATTTTAGATGCACTTTTAAGAGTTAAAAACAAGAAATTAATGCATAAGAATCCTACAACATTAGGTGTTAGATGGTAGCCTTACTCATCTTCTTTTCTATTTGAAAGTGTCTCCTCATTGGAATGTTTTTATCTAAAAAACAAGACATGTCCTAAAGCTCCCTTGTCTTATTTCACAAAAATCAAGGATGTGACATGCTAGGACACATGTTTGACACCTATCCTAAAACAAGACATGTGTCAAATACATGTTAGATACATGCCCTAGACATGTCCTAATATGCCAGACACAAATGCATAAAAAAGAAGACCGTGAGGGGGTTAAAAATGATTTTGACAATAGGGTATGTGCACTACAACTTCCACCTCATTTGTAGGTAGAGGGATGAGTGGTGAAGGGAAAAAGATGTGGGATGTATTTCCTACTGTATAGGTTTGGATAAAAGTGTTCACTTGGCATTAGCTAACTTAGATCTTAATGAACTAATCTTAAATCCAATCATTTTTTATGATGGTGATCATCAAGGGTCATCCTCACACTAGCAAATGCAAATCTTGGATTGGATATAAAAGAGGAGAGAACAATGGCAATGTCATTGATTTGATGACACTAACAAGGAGGAGATGACTGATGAGATATCTAGTATATGTCTTATTTTGTATTCGACATTGACATTCTTACCTATAGTATCAATTATTCAGTATCTATTGAATACACTTCAATTTTAATGAAACGAAATAAGCCAATAAAAAAAGGGTAGTTTATGATTCTAACTTCTACACCTATATTTTATGTGGATTGAATATTCTAATTTCTTGTGTTTGAGTGTCAATTCAGAATTCATAATTGATGTATTAACTAATTCTATCAATATGCTATTAATGTTCCAATTTCCTTTATGTCTATATTTTATTTAAACCTTTGTAATTCATACATACATATATATAATGTGTCCTTTCTATTGTGTTTCGAAATTAACATGTCATATGTTAAATACTTAGATCCACATATCGTGTATGTCTGGTGTCCCAATGCCAAGTGACTTATGTTATTTTACCATCTCTAACAAAAAGAAAAAATAACTATTGTTGTACAAAATCTTGATGTTGGTCATAAGTAAATTTAGTAAACCAACTTCTTGAATAAACTCAAGTGCTCTACAAAAATTGATTTCTCCACCCACCCTCTAGGATAGTGCCAAGTGACTTATGTTATTTTACCATCTCTAACAAAAAGAAAAAATAACTATTGTTGTACAAAATCTTTATGTTGGTCATAAGTAAATTTAGTAAACCAACTTCTTGAATAAACTCAAGTGCTCTACAAAAATTGATTTCTCCACCCACCCTCTAGGATAGTTGATGTATGCCCAACGCGAGATCGAAAAGTAGACATGTCTAGAAAGAATAGATACAAATTTAGTAACAAAATAAGTGATAACTTGAAATCATATAGCTAAAAATAAAATTAGGAATAAAAGAAGCCCCTTGACAATAAATTCCAAGAATATGATCCTTTTCCAAGAATATGATCCTAAACAGGGATAAATTCCAAGAATATCATCCTTTGCTTACCTTCTACAACAAGGACGGTTGGAAGAGATGATTCTGTTTGGATAGCTTTGAAATTGGATTTTGATGCTTAGATTATCTCACCTGCGGTCATAGTCATTGGTATCAAGAATTAGTTTCAAGTACCTATCTCTGATTGACCGCCATGAAAATGACTGTTTAATGGTATGAATTCCAGAAAAATTGCTTTCCAATAATGGAGATTTTCCCGACAGCTGTTCCACATTGAAATATTGGGTGGATATCAAGACAATTCTTACATATCTTCATAGCCTGGACCTGCTATTACTTGAGTGATGTTCATCATTTGCCTACAAAATAGAACTGGAAAAAAGCTGCAGAACCCAAACATTGGCTACTTTTACATTATTAATTCTAGGTTATATGCATACATTTTTATGGTTTTTAAATGAAAATTTTGAAAACTTTATTCTAAAATAAAAACATATTTATAAATTTAAAAATTCAAATAAAAACATATCTATATAGTTAAATATATTAACTTTTAAAATTACTAAAAGTCACCAGGGATGTGAGATCTCCGCTTTGTAATCTGATTATTTGCAGTTCCATCTTTTTCAGCGCATCATTAAAAGTCACCAGATTCCGGGTGGCTGAGGTCCCCGTCCGAGGGTGCTTTTCGTTATTAATTCTGGAAATGTTTATCGTTGAGGTCCCGGTTGGTGGTGTTTTTCGTTATTAATTCTTAAAATATTTAGAGTTGAGGTCCCCGGTCGGTGGTCGGTGGTCGGTGGTGTCATGTGACCGACACCACTGGTTCCCAAAAGAAAAAAGGTATTATAACGATTTAGTATGAGGTATATTAATTATAAATACTTCAAACAGTATTTAAATAATATTGTGAGATGTGAGTGGACGGTGTCAACTTACATACACCACTTATTTTGAAGGTCAACGCAATAATTTAGTATGAGGTATATTAAAAGAAAAAGGATAATGATACCAACAATTTAGTATGAGGTATATTAAAAGAAAAAGCATAATGGGAGGGTATATTCGTATATATAGGGAATATATGTTTTGGGGTTTAGGTGAATTAGGTGTGATTAGTTGTTTTTAGTCAGATGTTTTGGAAGTTTTATTTGTGAGTTTTTTGGTCTATTTTTTTTAAATTTGGTCGTAATTTATTGAGTTCACAAGTTTGATGGGTTACTCTTGCACAATCGAAGTAATCTTAACACTTGCACAATTAAAGTGTCCTAAACTTTTTTCATAGTGCTAAATCTATATATATAATTAAAAATCCAATTTAAATAACACAAATCAAAATTTCACCACAAATTTTTCTGTTAATTCCGATACTAAAAAAATCCCAACAACAATACTAAAAACAACTCCTAATTTTAAAAAATAAATAAATAAATAAATCTTTAATGCGACTTTTCCGATTTACCGGCGATCGAACCCGTCCCATCTCCGGCGCTCAATATCTGTGCTGCCTGCCGTGTTGACCATCCTGTTTCCGTTATTCTGTTATCCAAACGCTATACTGTTATAATATACTTTCCCTGTGAATAATCACCATTCTCCCATTTTCAGGGAACATGTGCTCTGCCGCCCTTTTAATTTATATATATTTTAAATAATATAATATTTATTAAAATTAATATTTTTTAATTTTTATATAACTCTCAATAAGAGAGAGAGCGCGTTGAAAATATAAACGTCTTATCGCAATCACATCAAATCAAATTGCCAACTCTGTTTTAGACGACCCACGTATTTCAAATTTTCAAGAATTAGATTAAACTTTTTTTTCATGATTAATAATTAAAAATGATAGATGGTAATAGATATATATTGATAATAATAATTAACAAACTATAGCGCATAGAAATAAGATGAGCATGATAGATGGTAATAGATATATATTAATCATAAAAATTGGTAAAGTGTGTTGGGTGGGGCATAAAAATAAGATGAGTATATTCGAAGGAACGATAAAAATTGGTAAAGTGTGTTGAAACCATGTACAACCAGAGTTAAACGGTTGTAATGTCCTTTCACCTTTTTTTCGGGTTGAAGAGAAACAGCTAGAAAGGAATTCTGATGTTACGGAAATCATAAAAACGAGTCCCTTTCCTCGACTCTATAGATTTGGTGGAGAGGATTCACTTGAAACTATTTTGGAGCACAAGTAAGTCTCAATTGAATACTTTTACATGGGTCATCTTTTTGTTTCTAAATCATGGAATTGAACTTCCAATATTTTAAACTGCTTATAAAGGATTTAGGTTCTAGTTCTGCTGCTTATTGCGTGAGTGCATTTTGATATTGTGGATACAATTTACAATCAAGTTATTTGGCTTGGAGATTTGAATTATCGAATTGCACTTTGTTATTCCTATACAAAATAATTTGCATAAAAAAATGATTGGGAGGCACCGCTGGAAAGTGATGGTAATCAATATTTGTGGAGTTATAACTCCTTTAATGCATGGGGCAGTATATGTTACTCATTGAATTTTGTACTTGGCTAATTGATTAGGTGCTCAAAAAAATAGTTCAAAATTCAAAGTTGTTGGATCGGTGTGGAACCTAAACGACTGCATAGTGTTCGTCATCTTGAATCTGGTGCAACTCATTTTGCGTAAAACAGAATACATATGCTCCCAGAATCATGTTTTGTTCGCTTTTCCAAACATACAATTTTTTGCAAAATGTGACAGCCGAGTCAGCAGTCTGTATTGTTGATGTGGCGCTAATTTTGCATGTTGATGTGGTAGGGTTGACTAGTCAACGAACTACTTCGGCGAATGGTGTGCTAACACGTGGTAGGTACCTAGGTGTTGATTTGGACAAGTTTGGTTGGTTAGTTGTTGGCCAACCACAGGCTGCCATGTGGCCCAGCCAAGGGCCGCCATGTGGCATCCCAAGGGCCACAAAAAATTTGGTGAAGTTTCGGGCAGTTGTGGCAAGGGTCAAACCCGCAACCTCCAAGCATCAAAGTCCAAGCCTCCTACCAACACAACATACATAGTTCTTATTCAACTATGGGTTGCCACACATATTTAAAGTTTTGTTTTGGCTCATTCTGGGTAAAGGGCTAGCCCTTGGGTGCATGTTACCCCACGGGACCATGGCAGAGGAGAGTGGGGCCTCGACCGACAAGGGCGGGCTGTTGGCCTTAGCCCTGGGCACGTGCCCTCCACATGTCCATAAATTTCGGATTTAAGGCCTTATAGGCAATTTAAGGCGTCCTACAAATTCACCTTGAAATCGGCGGAAATGGTGCCCGGTTAGTGGAAATCTGGGCGAAATTGTGGGTTAGGTGCAAATTTGGGGAGTTTGTAGAGGGAATAACAACCAAACTTGCGGAAATCATAACTTGATGAGTTTTTGACCAAATCAAGAGTAGAAAGAGGCTAGACAAGCATTTTTGGGCATTCTAGAGCCATTGGAATAGGTTTATGAGCATTGCGGAAGATAAATATTCTAGATAGTTCTCAATTTTGGAATGAAAAAATCGTATAGTATTATGTCTTAGGGAGTAAAGAGAAAACATCGCATGGACTGTTTTTGTGGCTGTGAACTTATACATCAACAATATTATAAATTTTGATATGTTGGAGCACATCGCACATCGCTAAGTTAATAATGTACCATAAAATAGAGCACATTTGACAATTCATATATGCAAGCCTTTCATTGGTGAATATGAAAAGCTTATGGAGATTTCTCAATAGGTAGTTGGATCTACAGAACTTGGTGGATTAAAGTTATTGCTAAGGTCTGTAGCCTTAATTTGTGATTAAACCTTTTGTAAACTGAGAACTGACAAAGGAAGTATTTTTTTATTGATCTGCATCTCAAAGTCTTTACACAATATTCTTCTATCTTTTAGTTCTATTTGAAGCATAGGTTAATGCATCTATCAGAGAACATGGTTCCCATCAACCCTTGCATGATTATGCTTTAACATACCTTTGCACAAAAGAGTTGAATATTGTTCTTCAAAAATGCTTGTGTTTTACATATCAAGCATGCTATCTTGAGCCTAGACGATGACCAAGTTGCATGGTATTTTTAATTTGTGAAACTAAATCCTTTTATGGCTAGATGAATGTTTTCAGGTGACCATGTTTGCTTTATCCTTTGTAAATGAATAAAATAATCTCATCTAAAGAAAAGAGAAGCAAGGTTAAAAACATGCCCACTAATTTGATCCCATTCAGGATCAAGAAACTGTATGAAATAATTCAAAATAAATTAATTTAAATTAATTCAAAGTAGATTAATTTAGAAATGATCTAAATTAGTTCAAAATAAATTAATTTATATAATTCAAAATATTAATCGAGAAATAACACAATGTTATTAAGATTTAAGTTATAATTTTTTGACATGAGTTGATGATAGATTGCATGTAACATATCCAAAATGTAAGATCCCAAACGACTAAATAATCAATAGATCTGGAATATTTCAGGGTTTTAATTGAATTTCTAACAAGCCAAACACATAACACAAGGGATCTAAAAGGAAGATGCAACCCTTATTTATATTATTAACTAAAAAATATAATACATGCCCATACATAATATCAACGCCCCTGTGATGGCATGCATGACTGCTTATCAAATGAGAAATCAAGACATTGAAGCACAATCATGGACCCAGCATGTATCCACCAAAAAAATCACACCCATGGGGTTTTCGTCCTTAGGATCAAACTGGAACTGGCCACACCAAGCTCTCAAGAAAAACATAATAAGATAGATAAACTTAGGATGATCCTAATGCCTAGCTCCTATCCCCTTTTGCAGGCTTGATGGACTCTCTAGGAACCTTATTTTATTGTTTTCCCTCGAAGAATGAAGGAAAATAACATGGGAATATACCATGGGAAAATACCATGGGTAGACTCTGTCCATTTTAACCATATCGAGAAAAGGAAATATTACAAATCCTCCCACCCAAAGATTGCTTGCCCTCAAGAAATCCATTTTTATCCACGGTAGAAGCATATGTACATTGATACCAGGATCCCATACAAACCAGTGCGTTATCCCATGCTTCCATGCTAAATGAACCTGAATGGATCCTTCAATACCTAGATCCCAAACAATCCTCCAGCCAATCCCACCCTCAATAGATCCACTTGGATCCCAATGCCACCTAAGTCCTGGGACCCGTGGGTTATAATACCATGTCAACCCTCCATCATTTCCCATGCCTAAGAGCCTAAGCTGCAATATGCCCTTGGCTAAGAGTATCCCACTAGGAATCATCCCATCAATATATTTCCAACTCATAATATCTCGCCAATCGATCCTTTGGGAAGGATCTAATGCATGAATGCCTGCACATGGAATAAGTCTACTATGTTGATATTGTCTGATGCTCAACTCATGCTTCCCCACTCGGTCAACCAACATGATCCATGTGTAGATATCTTCCCTTCTCACCCTAATGTATAAGGGTGGGTTGGTAGTGTCGCAAGCTCTATCTATGCACAAATGTAGAGGGATGCTCTGGAACTCCCAGTTGTATTCCTCTCACTACCTTGTGAGGGACTTGAGACGTTCGTCTACACTGGATAGCTTGGTCGTTGACTCGACACATACCTCTATGAGCTCCTTAATTTTTCTATCATCCTATAGGACAATATCTCAGGTTGTCTAGACTCTTTGCTTCAACATTGCAAAATCTATCTTGAAATGCTTGATCTTTCCCTAAAAGTCTTCTATTGGCAACTTTGGTGCCCTGTTGAATGTCTTTGTATATGTCTACACTGGATACCCAATTATCACAACTCCAACTTGAGCCTTTGACTGGCTCTGTGGTAATGGTTCACCCTGCCTACTATGGTTGTCTTGATTCCCCTCATGATCATGTCAGTTCACTACCATTGGCTCCTCATTTAAGTCTCCTTGGCCTCCTCCACCTGTGAAGATAATTTCTTGTTCATCCTCTCTGGTTTTCAAACATAAATGCACTGGCGGACTATTTGATTGCTCATATTCTTTATGGACATCCTCTTGGATACCTATGCACTTAGTTGTATAAGAGTCTACCTCATAAACACCATTAGGTATAATTTCCTCATGCACTTTTGAATGCTTTTCATCCTGCAAGTCTCCTTAAATAACATCATGTTGTTGCTTACAATATTTACTTGACTGCTTGGCCTCTTCACGGATGCTCTCCGGAAAATCAATGGACCCAACTATAGAAAACCCCCCATGATCTAAAGGAATCTCCTCCTGTATGTAACCTTGAACACTTTGACCATAAGCTTGTATAAAAAAATTTCAATCCATAATTTCTTTTTACATGTAAGCTAATGGATAAATTTTCCTTCTTAATGCAGCTACAAAATCATTCCAAGAAGTCAAATAATTTTACCACTTTTCTTAAAATATTCTTGAGTTTTGGCCTCCCACTAGATGAGAGCTACACTTTCCAAATGAAGAGAAGAAAGCTAGATCTTTGTAACAACATCCTTAATCCTTTGAATCTTGCAATAGACTTCAATTTAACGAACCCAATTATCCCAATTTTCAGCATTTACTTCCCTATTGTACATAGGAAATTCAAACTTGACATCAAGCTTAAGGAAAGAAGAATTAGCATGTCCTTTTGGAGATTTAGGAGGAGTATGTATATGTGTTGAAGGAGGTGAAGAAGGAGATGAGGATGAAGGTGAAGATGGAGGTGAAGGAGCAAGTGGTGGAGGGAATAGAGGCTTACTCCCATTATCACCATTACCATTTGAATGGTTTGAACTCTCTCCTTGCAACCTTATTGTCCTTCCATTGTACAAAAATTTTACCATATTAGACATATCATAGAAACCCTTTTTGAAAGCTCTCTCATCCTTAAACATCAACTCCTATCCTTCTTCATGTGCCATGACTAGTGGATTTCTTGGAGTTTGTGACCTCCTTAAACCAATTTGAGGGTTTGGTTCTTCAATCACTTCTTATCCTCTCCTCAACGTAGACCTTGTAATCATTCAAAAGCACTTGCAAAAATAGTCAAACCTTCAAAACAACCATGCTCTGATATCAAACTAATATGAAATTAAAAACTTGAAGGTTTCTTGAAAAGGTTTGCAAGACAGTTTATGTCTTGTGGGCAATGGATCAATTTGAAAAAGTACATAATCTTATTGATTTTAGTTAAATTTTCCATACATAACCAGAGAAAAATAGACAATATGCAACATCACATAAACAACAAATTGATGATGGAGTTCACCCCTCCTGGGCTACGTCTCTCAGTCCATCCTCCAATGTTGGCCCTTTAAATTATTTGTTCAAAATGTAAATTACATCGACATGCAATGCTCAAATCACAAAAATAATGTTGTCATTGTGTCTATAACACCCAAAAACCCCTATGTAGGCTCTCCTTGGGCTCAAAAAGATTGAAAAACGACCAAGTTAGGCTTATTTTTCCATTTCTTTGCTATCTATCTTGCAAAATGACCACATTGGCTAACCAAGCAATGAAAACTCGCCTTTAGTAGGTCTACTATGCGACAAATTCGCTTGGGATCAAAGTTGATTTCGCCGCAAATGGTGCAAATTGTCGGATAAACAAACGTGCCAATAAGGCTTAAGCGTTGAATCTTAGCCCCCAAACTTGGTCATATGGTATCATGTGGCCAAGGTCACGGAGCAGAGGCTACGTGCCCGCCAGCTTCCACACTCCTAGTCATATTATATGTCCATATGCCCACACGAGGAGGCATTAGTAAGGTTCCATGCGCCTAACCCTCCGTTTATTCTACCACTGTCACGGTTGAGTGTATGGAATTGGTGGTCAATCTAACAGCCTGCACCCTCAGCCTTCATGCCACAATTATGCCCATCGGTTGTGGGTAGTAAATATGACTCGGGGCTATAGTTAACTGCCTGGTCCCTCAGCTTCCTGCTCGAGTTGTATGGGTGCCCACAAGACCTAGGGCTGGGGCCCCGTGCCCGCCCCCTCCATCAAACATAAAACCATGGCATTTTAAATATAAAATTTCCATATAGTTATAACAAGAAACTTGTGTGGTCCAACGATATGGTGGTCAGTTGTTAATTGATAGGTCGTGGGTTCGAACTCGACGGATGTTGGTTAGCCCACTTACCCAATTTTGGCACAAACCCTGAGGGCCATGTGACGCCCTCCATTAGGCCACATTGTGCCTCTTAATTGGTCCACCCAAAAACACAACAACCAATAAAATTACACCCACACAGCTTGTACGACTTGCCACATGTCAACACGTGATTGGTCCATTTGTCTACCATATCTACATAGTCACCTGCTGATGTCAATGCCATGTCACCTATAGGACCTACCTAGTTAGTAGACCAATCAACCCTACAAGTTGATTTTTTAGTTGTTTGCCAAAAACTTCAGAATGCAATAACTTTCACATACAATTTCAGATCGAGGTGATTCAAGCATTGTTGGAATAAGATTGACGATCTATGATTTGGCTCTAGTTTCAAGTGGTTTTAAGCACTTTTATTTTTTTAGCATATTATTGATACCCTAAATCAAAAGATAATCTGGCCCACCCATCCTTGCAAAGAACCACGAAATATAATTTGAACGATGGCACTAAAACTTTGTTCAAACAATGTTAGCTTGACGATCTATTTTTCAAACCCCAAAACTTTCGTATTTAATACAACTTTTTTCCCCTATGATACCTTATTTTATTCCCTTGTTTTACCAATTTTGAACCTCTACCTCACACTTCCACATCCTTTTTGATGCAATAGTGAATATTTGTGCTCAATTTTCATTTCATCTAAAAGTACCTCTGCTTGTATGTATTTTCCAAGATTTATGATTATTTATAAGTCACTAACAAAGGTTGTGAAGTTCTTGTACTATGTATAGAGATCATGCATCGAGGAAATGGATTCGTGGAATGCTTTGGTCATTGAAGTATGCCATGAGGGCTAGTGGTTAATAAATATTGTGTACACCTGTTAGAGATATTTTTGAAGTTAGATCAAGGTCAAAGTGTGCGCATAATAATTACAACTAGCTCCAGACCAAGGAAGAAGGAACTACTTTGTAGTTCTTCTCATAGTAGATTTGTGATTTCCTTGTTTAGTTTTTGGTTGCACCATACTTTCCTTCAAGCACAAGCTATTGTGATTCTTACCTATTTTGTTTTGTATTCGATTAGCTAGTTTGAAGCTCGATGATGTATTGTAAAATTTATAAAATCCAGGCTATGGTTTGTGCCTGAGGCAAGTGGTATTATTATAGATATATATTGTTGGTCACTTCTTTAGTCATCTAGACCTAAGACATTGACATGATGTAGATACTGAGAAGATATAATACAAAGTTTTATGCTAGGTTCCATCCTATGTTTTTTTGTTCATTTGATGAATTAAAGATTCTTTATGATTTAAATTTTCTATAGGAGGCACAAACTAGTTGGCTAGGCCCGCCAATCCAACTCATTGTTCCAACTCATTGTCCTCCATATTATGCATTCATTTAGATAGGTTTCAGATTTGTTGATTGATGCTTGATATTTATCCATTTGTTGTGTTAACTTGTGTGTTTGATGTCAGATCTAGAGGTTTCTTGTGTTAAAACTATACACTTTGTCTCTTGGATAGATAAGTCTTTATTCTATGTTTTCTTTACATTTACGAATCTGGGAGTGTTGAGATTACAAGCATGATGCATTTCCATGGAAAAAATTGCACATATAATTTTTTGTTGTAATAGATTTTCATGTGATGATATCTATAAGCTACAATAAATATTGCTTATGCATAATGATCAAACCAACAAATATTTTTGTTTTCTTACGATCCATCACTTAGGTTTTCGATCTTTAGTCCCAATCTAGATTGCTCCATTGAATGAGAATATAAGGCGTGTTGGATCTAACGATATTTGGGGTTTTATGTCATAACAACGAACAATAGGTTGATTGAGATTTAAATTTCTCTTTGTATAAGTACGACAAGTCTGTTATGATTTGGGTTCTCACAAATCTATTGTAACTTAAAACCGATTGTTGAACAATGATGAGAGTTGGATTGTATTCATTATTATTGGTTGAGTTGATACATGAATTGCTCTTTGATTTATTTATGTTTTTGCATTAGAATAGAGTTTATTTAAGTTGAAAATAGCAACAAGAAATGCTAAATATAGAAGTGCTAAAAATAACACTGATATAAATAGCATTTTAGGATACTTTCCTATTTTAGTTAGTCCCTGAACTAAAATAGAGAAGTAAAATTCGAATTTGTTCTTAGCAGCTGTTTGATTAATAATCAATTAATTCATCTTGAGTTAATTAGTTGGAGAAAATCAAACATGAAGTTTATGTGACAACATGCAACAATTATCCCATTAATTGAGGAATTTATCCCTTAGTTGAATAGATAAGGATGAGTTGTAATTTGAGTTGTAATTAGTTAGCTCAGTTAACTGAGTTAAGTCCAATTATATTAGTTCAAATAGTTTGTTGAATTAATTGTGATTTCAGTTAGTTAATGCATGCATGCATGTAACTGCTGCACTTCAGATAACTGAATATTCTCTCATAAATAACTCATGCATGTTAGTTCAGACAGAGATCCAGTTGAGATTATATGATGGGACAATGTACTATTAGTTGCAGGAATATTCCATGGAGGATATCTCTTGCGTGCAGAAGGAATTCATTCCTTGGAGATTGCACAAGTGGCAGCATTTGACCCCAAGGAAAACTGAGCAAGAAAATAGGAGGCTTGGAGGGCTGAGGGAAGGCATATCTTGTGTCTCTTCAGCATGTGAGATGTATTGTTCGATTATACTGAGAACAAGATAACTTGTGAGCTAATTCTTTGTGTAATCTGAACATATTTCCACTTGTATGATAATATAGAGATCGAGGTTTTTAGCTGAGAATTTCCCTAGAGTATTCTCTTATGTTCATGTGTGATTGTTTCTTCTTCATTTGTTATATGTGTTCTATTTGATCTTTCTCAAATTCGATTAAGCTTCCACAAGTTTGTTGTAGAAGTAGATCTTGTATTTTTCTTTAGTATATTGCATAATTTGTTGATCTACAATGGGAATTTCTACATGGTATCAGAGCAAAGGTGATCAAAGCGAAGAATAGTATACAAGAATGTAGAAGTTCGAAGTTTGAGGTTCCTGAATATAGAAATCGAGTTCTTATCACATCTCAATTTCACCAATGGCATTCAATGGTTTAAGACTCGAGTATGCCCTTGATGGCAGCTCGAATTATATAGCTTGGAAGGATCGCATGGAAGCAATATTAGAGGATAATGGTCTAAAGGACTTCATTGATCAAGAAGTCCCCAAGCCAGCAATGACTAATGCTACAGAATTGGCGGAATGGAAGAAATGTGTGGCTAGAGAAAGGAGAATCCTTTTGGAGGGAGTTACATAGTCTCGAGTCTCCATGGGAAAGAGACACCATTTTCAATGTGGAAAACATTGAAAGATCTATATCAAAACAACAACGATCAAAGGAAGTTGGCGCTGAAAGACAAAATTCGTAAAATCAAGTGCGAAAAGGGTGACACAATCTCTACATAACTAAACAAGCTCACCACCTGCAAGGATGAGCTTGGAAGTGTAGGGATAACGACAGCCGATGATGACATGCTGAGTCTTACGCTCCTTGGTCTTCCTAAGAGTTGGCATAGCTACCACGACTCGGTAAATGGAAGAGAAAAACTACCAGATTGGGAACGACTTTGGTTAGATATGATGCAGGAGGAGATAAGAAGAAGCACCAGAGATAGATCCTCATCAAAGCAAGATGTTGAGGAAAATCTAGCCTTAGCGAGTAAAGCGAGGAAGGGGAAAGGGAAGGCGTCCCATTCCAAATCCAATTCTTCCCATGGTGGGAAGAAGTTTGACAAATCGAAAGAGTGATGCTTTCATTGTCATGAAGTGGGCCATTATGCTAC
>APFE031606552.1:156983-192149 GCA_000404065.3 Pinus taeda | reverse complement strand
CCACAAGTTATTGCAAATGGCCATGGTATTAGATTAGATGGTATTAATAGAACCATGGTATTGCCCCATGGTATTGCATGTATGAATCCTATATAAAGGATAGAGACTCCCCTTGAGGAGCATCGTGTCTTATTTTGTAATCGAGCTCTGCTCTATTGGAGGTTTCCCCCTCAAAGAGGCAAGTGAACATTTCTTTTTTAATAATAAAATACTTATTGTTATTTCTCACTGTTATATGTTCTGGGTATATTTCTTCGCATATTTGGTATTCTAGTATCGTCTTGCAGGTTAAGAGCATAACAAGTGGTATCAGAGCGCTTTCCAAGGCTGGTGGGATCTCCATTTTTTAGCAAATTTTTTTTGGCTAGAGATGTGTTCCAGCGTCTTTAAACCATGGGATTTGTCATTGAGCGCATAAACCTGCGGATTTGGGGAGGCATGCACACAGGAAATACAAGAGGTGGTCATGCTTGTTGGACTCCCTTGTAACCCCTATGGGTAACCCTTTGAGTAGTAGCGCATTAGACAGAACCGTGCACGGACTACCTTGCAAGTACCCTTTGGGTATATCGGAAGCCCCCTAGCTCCCTTGAAGCCTCGCCATAGATAAACCGTCGACCGTCTTGCTGCTATAGTACACCGAGAATAGCATTCGGAGAGATTACTCGCCCATACAATAGGATAGTCAGGTTGTACGGCTAAGGGTACGATTGATCCTCCTTGGTTAGTGCCCTGAAAAATTGGGCCGAGTACTGCTGTTAGACCCTTATGTATATTGCTATCTGTAGCACCTGACACTCCTAGAGACCATAGTTCCCTTCTCTATCTCTGGATCACGCATAATCTCTGCCAGATCAGATCTCGCAAGTGGGGTTTTGCAGTAGCAGCAACAATCTGTTCCGTCATTCAAATTTATCAGAACAACCATTCAGATCTATTAGATCCATTAGATCCACAACAGTAATCAGTTCAGTTGTTTAGATCTATCAGGTCAGCCATTCAGATCTCTCAAATCCATTAGATCCGCCATCCAGATCTGAGTAGTTGTGTGGGTTCCTATACCTGAGGCGTGATTTTTGTAGGACTTTTGGCAGCATTGATATTTATGGGATTCGGCTACTGTAGTATTCTTAAGCAAGGAGTTAAAAAAAAAAAAAGTCTGAGACCCACCCGGGGCGCTTATTGGTAACTTAACCCATAAGAATTAGGACGACGAGCTGAGGAAGGTGGTACCATTCAATTGTTAGTGCCAAAAAATTTGGGCGGTCCCAAATTTCAAGTAAATCGTCTTGGTGCATGGTACAAACTAGAGCTCAAGCTATGATGAATGAGAGAATGGACAATCTTGAATCATCCTTGAAAGACATCCAATTGCAGCTGAAGGAATTAACTGCAACACTCTCTAAGGGCAAGGTGGAGGCACGCGAGGAGGCATATATTGGCAATGAAAACAGTGAGGGTGAGTCTAGCCAGTCTCTTCACCTCTTTGGCACCCTCCAACAATCCCATCCACAACCACCCAAGTTAGACATGTATAAATTTGATGGCCCTCACCCAACCGCATGGATAGCACAAATGGAGCAATATTTCACACTGAATCACATCCTGGATAATGCAACTCACCTTAGTGTGGGTATCATGTACTTGGACAATGAAATATGGCAATGGTGGCAATGGCATCAACATTGCTATGGAAGGCCCTTGACGTGGGATACATTCAAAAAAGCTCTTATGGATTGCTGTGACCATGAATCTGAATTTTTGGGCTGTCTCACTAAGCTCAGACAGATAGGAACAATGAATGAATATATTGCAGCCTTTGAAGCCTTAGCTTTCCACACTGGAGGTCTACAAGATGAGTTCTACACGGAATGTTTTGTCAGTGGTCTCAAAGAAGCCATACAAGCCCACGTCTGACTGCACCACCCTAGCTCATGGTTGCATGCTTGCAGGATAACACATAAGTCGAACGTGCATTGGCAACCCAGTCCAATCACCAAAATTTCATCGCCAAGGGTCGCCCCCCACAGGCTCAAAGCACTACCCAGACACTCAAGGTTCAAAAGGTGTCACCAGCAGAAGTGGTGGAAAGAAGAAAGCAAGGATTATGTTACTACTGTGATGAGAAATACTCCCCTGGGCATAAATGCAAGGAGCCCAATTTTTTTCAAATTGATGCTACCAATCACAATGCATCAGAGGAAGCCCCACCACTTGAGCAGCCAAGGAGGAAGAAGAGGACAACCAGCAGGACAATGTACCTGAAGAACCAATTATCTTGCTGCATGCTTTGGCAGGTTTTTCTTCACCTCAAACTCTCAAAATCAGAGGTTTTATTAAGCATCGACCAATAGTAGTCTTGATTGATAGTGGAACTACACATAATTTTATCCATCAAAGAGTCGCGGAAGTAGTGCATTGTTTTGTCTGAGCAGTTTCTAACTTCTAGGTCCAAAATGTTGATGGGGGAACAATGAAATGTGAAGGCTGCTGTGAAAATGTCAAACTTCAAATGGGGTATTATCAATTAAAGACCCACATGTTTGCCATACACATGGGAGGTTGCGACATTGTCCTCAGTGCTGAATGGCTTCACACACTTGGCCCAATCACAATGGATTTCTAGGAGTTATATATGAACTTTAAGCAGAACAACCACACACATACCCTCCGTGGACTCCAGGTGGGTGCTCCCTCTATCATCAGTTCACATCAGATGGAAAAATTGTCAAAAAAGGGCCACCATGGAGTTATAGCTCAATTTGATGTCATCTAGGCCTGCGAACCCAATCCTATGCATATTCATCCTGAGATACAACAGAGCTTAAACAACCATCTGCCAATCTTTGACAAGCCTCATGAGCTTCCACCCTCAAGAGGGGAACATGATCATAGCATTATTGGTCCCAGGGGCCCAAACACCAAATGTGCGCCCATATAGATATCCGTTTGCCCAAAAGAATGAAATAGAAAAAATAATCAAGGAACTCTTGCAAGCAGACATCATTCGTCCCAGCATTAGTCCTTATTCATCGCGGGTGGTCATGGTGCTCAAGAAAGATGGGGAATGGTGTATGTGTCCAGACTTCAAGGCCCTTAATAAGTTGATAGTCAAAGATAAATTTCCCATCCTGGTTGTTGATGATTTGTTGGATGAACTAAATGGGGCTCAATTCTTTACTAAGATTGACCTTCGCTTAGGCTACCACCAAATCCGCATGAAAGAAGTGGACATCCCAAAGATTGCTTTTCGAACTCATGAAGGCCATTATGAGTTCCTGGTCATGCCATTCGGTCTTTGTAATGCCCCATCCACTTTTTAGAGCCTTATGAACCACCTGCTCAAACCATATCTCAGAAAATTTGTCCTTGCTTTCTTTGATGACATCGTCATCTACAATCGCACCTGGGCCACACATCTTCAGCATGTAGATCTGCTCTTGCAACTGCTCCGCAAGCATAAATTTTTTGTCAAGATGTCCAAGTGTTCTTCTGGCATGGAAGAAGTTGAGTATTTGGGCCACATTGTGGGGCGTAAAGGTGTCAGGGTGGACCCCAAAAAGATCCAGGCAATGCAGGATTGGCCTCAACCTAAGACATTGAAGAGCTTGAGAGGATTTTTGGGTCTCACAGGCTACTATCGCAAATTTGTTCGCAATTATGGTTGCATTGCTAGGCCCATCACTCAAATCCTAAAGAAAAATTCATTCCTCTAGAATGATCAAGCACAACAGGCCTTTACAGCTCTCAAACATGCCATGTGTTCCACTCCAGTCTTAGCACTACCCGACTTCACCAAATATTTTGTGATTGAATGTAATGCTTTGGGTACAGGTATTGGGGCAATCTTAATGCAGGAATGTCGACCCTTGGCCTTCACAAGCCAACAACTAAGTGGGAAGAATCTGGGACAATCGACCTATGAGAAGGAGATGATGGCCATCTTACATGTAGTAGATACCTGGCGACCATACTTATTGGGGCGACGTTTCCAAATCCGCAACAACCATCAAAGCCTTAAATATTTTTGGAGCAACGCCTATCCTCACCACAACAAAATAAATGGCTCACCAAAATTTTGGGATATGATTATGAGATAATTTACAAGAAAGGGCGTGAAAATATTGTAGCAGATGCGTTATCCCGCCAATTTGAGGAGGAAAGTACCCTGCTTGCAATTTCCCTTCCCATTCCAGAATGGATTGAAGAGGCCCACAAGGAATGGTTTTCACATCCCTAGCTCTCCCAACTCATTAATCAATTGCAAATTCCATAGCGGGCTACTCGTGGCAAGATGAGATTCTTTGCTACAAGGACAGAGTTGTAATATCACCAACATCCACCCTCAAAAGCCACATTTTGGCGGAGTTGCATCATCTCCTACTGCAGGACATTCAATCTTTTAGAAGACGTATGCTCGCACTCAAAGTTATTTTTTTTGGACAGGCATGAAAAAGGAAATTCTTACCTTTGTAGCTGAATGCGACATCTGTCAGTGCCACAAAGGAGAAACAGTCAAATCCCCAGGCACATTACAGCCATTGCCCATCCCGACCTCAATCTGGACAGAGGTTTCTATGGATTTCATTATGGGTCTTCCAAAGTCAGGAAACAAGCCAGTCATCATGGTGGTTGTGGATAGACTTTCTAAGTATGCTCATTTTTGTGCCCTGCCCCACCCTTTTACATCGAATTTGGTCGCTCAATCTTTCATGGATTAAATCTTCGAATTGCATGGCATGCCCACTTCCATTGTGTCTGATCGTGACCCGGTCTTCACCAGTAACTTTTGGCAGGAACTCTTCCGGCTACAAGGTACCCAACTACAACTCAATACTTCCTATCATCCACAAACTGATGGTCAAATTGAAGCAGTCAACAAATGTCTGAAAACATACCTTAGGTGTTTCACTTCAGAAAAGCAACATCTCTGGGTACAGTGGTTACCTCTAGCTGAATGGTGGTATAACACCAACTATCATGCCACCACCAAAATGACTCCATATGAAGCAGTTTATGGTCAACTCCCTCCTTCCCCTACTTCTTATATCAAGGGATGCTCGAAGGTACAAGCAATGGATCAACTCCTACAGAACCACACTACCATGCTGGCTCACCTTAGAGAGAATCTTCATCAAGCTCAAAACTGCATGAAGCAACAGGTAGATCAACATCGCTCAGAACACCAATTTCAAGAATGGGATCAGGTATTTTTGAGGCTACAACCATACAAGCAAACATCACTCAAAGACAAGGGCTGTCAAAAACCATCTCCAAAATTCTACGGACCATATCAAGTACTTCAGCGCATTGGAGAAGTTGCCTACAAGCTAGCTTTGCCACCCACTGCAAAAATCTATCCAGTTTTCCATGTCTCATGCCTCAAGAAAGTGATTGGGAACAACTGCATAATTCAAACCAACCTACCTGAACTGGATGAAGAAGGGTCAATCTAGCTCCAACTTGAACAAGTTCTTGATACACGAGAAAGGCACCTGTGTGGCAGCGTGATCAAGGAAGTCCTCGTCAAGTGGAAAGACACCCCTCCAAAAGATGCAACGTGGGAACCAGCCACTATTCTTCAGCAGTTTCCACAGCTTCAGCCTTGAGGACAAGGCTATTCTTATGGAGGAGGGCATGTTAGGGTCCCACCCTAACCCCCTTATTTATGTAATAGGATCGAGTCATAGTTATAGTTAAGTAAAGAGTCAATAAAGCCCATATTAATAATTATAAGTGGTTAACCCGCATTTAATGAAGGGACCACAGTTAGTTGCAAATGGGCCATGGTATTATATAGATGGTATTAATAAGAACCATGGTTTTGCCCCATGGTATTGCATGTATGAATCCTATATAAAGGATAGAGACTCCCCTCGAGGAGCATCATGTCTTATTTTGTAATCGAGGTCTGCTCTATTGGAGGTTGCCCCCTCGAAGAGGCAAGTGAACATTACTTTCTGAATAATAAAATACTTATAGTTATTTCTCACTGTTATGTGTTCTAGGTATATTTCTTCCCATATTTGGTATTCTGGTATCATCTTGCAGGTTAAGAGCATAACAATCTCTACAAGATGGAGGTAGATGACTGCGCTGCATTGAGTTCCAAAGTTGAGATGGTGGAAAGCCAAGATGTTGGCGAGCTATGGCATAGAAGATTGTGCCACTTGCACCATGGAGCCCTGAAGATCATGCAACAGATTTCTACTAGACTTCCCAAGGGAAAAATGGAGCAGACGGATACATGCAAAGGTTGTACCTTGGGTAATTATGTGAAATCTTCCTTTCCAGATCGAGATAGTAGAGCTGGAGCAATCCTGGAGCGAGTTCACACAGATGTTTGTGGACCATTCTCTACAGCCTCCACTACTAAACAAAGGTACTATGTTATTTTTATTGATGATTTTTCTCATAGATGTTGGATCTACTTTATGCAAAAGAAGGATCATACCTTCTTGAGGTTTTGCGAGTTTAAAGCCTTGGCAGAGAAAGAATCTGGAAAGAAAATAAAAGCCTTGCATAGCGACAATGGTGGAGAGTATGTCTCCCAATAGTGTAAGGACTTCTGCACTGCAGAAGGAATTAAACGAGAGTTGACAGCACCCCATAACCCATAGCAGAATGGGGTGGCCGAAAGGAATAACGGATCAATTGTGGGAGCAACTCGAGCGATGTTGCATGACTAAAGCCTACCACTACATTTGTGGGCTGAGGCATGCACTATAGCAGTATGCTTGCAGAATAGAAGCTCGTGCCGTACACTGGAATGAAGACACCTATGGAGGCCTTTTCCGGGAAGTGACCAGATGTGAGTAACTTTCGAATCTTTGGATCATCGGTTTATTTCCATGTGATCAAAGATGCCCAGAAGAAGATAGATCCAACAGTTGAGTTTGGAATACTTGTGGGGTACACGGATACACCCCACAACTATCGGGTGTTCCTACCTACCAGTCAGAGGATAGTGGTACACAGAGATTTGAAGTTCGACGAGCAGAAAGCCATGCGAGTATCACTTGAGAGGGAGCTCAAGTTGCATGCAGAGGAGGAACTTTTAGTTCTTAAGGAAAAGGAGCCTTAGATTGATGTAGAGCAGTCGCATGTCGAGGATCTAGGAGTGGAGACATCCACTCATGTTGAGTCTTCCAAATATGGGCGAAAACACTCAATGGAAGCTGACATGTTGATGCTAGATACATGGGAGAATGTGGGACAACCATCTTCTTAGTGCAGATAGAGGAGGTCGCCCGAGATGTACACTGGTTACATGCCCTTGGTTGGGGAGTGTGTAGGGTCCGAGCCTTCTTCATTCGAGGAGGCAGTGCAGCAACCAATCTGGGTTGATGCAATGGTGGAGAAGTACAACTTCATCATTCGGAACTGTGTTTGGGATGTTGTCCCAAGACCTTAGGATAAGTTAGTGGTGAGTTCCAGATGGCTTTACAAGGTAATGCAGGCAGCTGATGGTAGTGTTGAGAAACATAAGGCAAGGTTTGTTGCCCCTGGTTTCTCACAGGTCAAGGGGATCGACTATGATGAGACCTTTGCTCCTATAGCAAGGTACTCATCTATTAGATTAATGTTGGCATTATCAGCTCAGATGGGTTGGAAGATCCATCAGATGGACGTGAAGACAACATTCCTCAGTGGGAAGATTGAGGAGGAGGTGTACATTGAGCAGCCAAAAGGTTTCGAGACCTTCGATCGTGAGTCACATGTGTGCCGACTCAAGAGGGATTTGTATGGGCTGAAGCAAGCACCCCATGTTTGGTACACCATGATCGACAACTATTTCATTGGGTTGGGCTTCACCAAGGGTGAAGCAGATGCAAACCTTTACCACATCACAGTAGAAGGTAAGACATTGATCATTGTTCTTTATGTCGATGATCTGATTTTGACAGGTGATGATCAGCTGATCCAGTCTTGCAAGGAGGACCTTGCAAGAGAGTTTGAAATGAAAGACATGAGCCTTATGCACTACTTTCTAGGCAGGGAGGTGTGGCAGAAATATGGGGAAGTTTTTGTGTCTCAAGGCAAGTATGCCAATGAGATACTCAAGCGGTTCCACATGGAGAAGTGAAAGCCCATGCAGACTCCTCTAGCTGGGAACTAGAGGAAGGAGGATGCTACTTCAGGTGAGGTAGTAGTTGCTACTGTTTATCAGCAGCTTGTGGGTTCACTTATGTATCTGGTGAACACACGACCAAACTTATGCTTTGCGGTGAACCAGCTGAGTCAAGCTATGGTTCAGCCTACCAAGTTGTTTTGGAAGGCAGCAAAGCATGTGCTGAGATACCTCAGAGGCACATCTTAGTATGGATTATGGTACAAACAGATAGAGGGAGTGAAGCTTTAGGGCTTCACAGACGTGGATTGGGCAAGGAGTCCATCAGACCGGAAGAGCACTTCTGGAGGAATCTTCAACCTTGGTTCAGCTGCAATTTCGTGGTACAACAGGAAACAGAGATCAATTACACTTAGCGTAGCAGAGGCTGAATACATGACTGCTAGTCAAGCTGCATGTGAGGCCATTTGGATGCGAAAGATTCTAGTTGGATTGTTTGGTTAGAGGATGGATCCAACTGCGATCTATTGCAATAATCAGAGTTGTATCAAACTCTCTGAGAATCTAGTTTTTCATGACAAGTCCAAGCACATTGATATCCAGTATCACCATCTTCGAGATTGTGTGGTCAAGAGGATCATGTTGTTGTTGTATGTTTTGACTAAGGGACAGGATGCAGATATTTTGACTAAGGCATTGTCAAAATGCAAGTTCAAGTTCCATAGGGACAGGATTGGGGTTACTGATAATCCCTTTCTTGTTGAGAGGGAGTGTTGAAAATAGCAACAAGAAATGATAAATATAGAAGTGCTAAAAATAGCACTGCTAAATATCATTTCGGGATACCTTCCTATTTTAGTTAGTCCCTGAACTAAAATAGAGAAGTAAAATTCAAATTTGTTCTTACCAGCTATTTGATTAATAATTAATTAATTCATCTTGAGTTAATTAGTTGGAGAAAATCAAACATGAAGTCTATGTGAGGACATGCAATAGTTATCCCATTGATTGAGGAATTTATCCCTTAGTTAAAGAGATACGAATGAGTTGTAATTAGTAGCTCAATTAACTAAGTTAAGTCCAGTTAGATTAGTTCAAATAGTTTGTTGAATTAATTGTGAGTTTAGTTAGTTAATGCATGCATTCATGTAACTGTTGCACTTCAGATAACTAAATATTCTCTCATAAATAACTCATGCATGTCAGTTTAGACAAAGACCCAATTAGGATTAGATGATGGGACAATGTACTATCAGTTGCAGGAATATTCCATGGAGGATATCTCTTGCATGCAGAAGGAATTCATTCCTTGGAGATTGTGCAATTACTTTTGGGTTTGGTGAGTGTGTGATGAGGCCAATTCACACAGGTGGCATCATTGGACCCAAGGAAAACTGCGCAAGGAAATAGGAGGCTTGGAGGGTTGAGGGAAGGCATATCTTGTGCCTATTCAGCCTGTGAGTTGTATTGTTCGATTGTTAAGAGCAGGATAGATTGTGAGCTGATTCTTTGTTTAATTTGAACATATTTCCACTTGTATGATAATACAAAGATCAGGGTTTTTAGCTGAGGCTTTCCCTAGAGTATTCTTCTGTGTTCATGTGTGATTGTTTCTTCTTCATCTATTATACGTGTTCTATTTGATCTTGCTCAAATTCGATTAAGCTTCCGCAAGATTGTTGTAGAAGTAGATCTTGTATTTTACTTTAGTATATTGCATAATCTGTTGATCTACAGTGGGGATTTCTACAATGTACATGTTGCTTGGTTTGTGACACTTAATGACATGGATGTTTTAAATGTATAATGTGTTGCCTCCTTTTTGAAAAGAATTAATTTCTTGAGGATTCCAATTATGGTTTCAATCCCAAGACATTCCATCTAACCCAAATCATATTAAAGCCATCGAAATCCAATATTTGAATGGTAACACAAGTTGCAATGTGACTTAGAGTTATTGCTTGAGTTGAAACATAACATATATGTATTGTTGTTTCGTGGTTTCACAATGGTGGTTTAAGTGATGCGTTGTATGACATATGTCAAAGGAATTGTTTATAGGAGGGATTCAATTATTTATAAGCCTACAACTTTATCATTGCGAATAAAGTGATGATTTATGCTCTTAAGGATTGTAACATTACTTCTTTCCTATGTCCCTTTTATGAGCAACACGTTGTCTTTTAAAATTCACATTTGATTGATTTTGCTGAGAAAGATTTGAAACTTGTATACCAATTTGAAGAAGAGTGTGAGTAGATTTTCTCATAAATTTTATGAAGTTTTAAAAGTGTTATGTGTCAAAACTAAGTAGGGACCTTGTTATTCATGCATATGGTCTTTTGCATAGTTTTCACATATTTTATAATGGACTTGTGTGTGTCTAGAACAAATTTGGAATCTTTCTTTTATTTTACACATAGACAGCTTGCAATAGGACCTATCATGAGATCACAATAGACTTAGTTGTTTCTTTTGCTTTAGAGTTCTGATTTTTTAGTGTGGGGACATTTTACAGTGTGTGGATTGACTAGGATCTCAACTCTTTTTACCTTCAAAGACAGTCTTTACATTTGTTTAGTCGATGCTCAAGTTTCCAATTAATTAGTAGCTAGGGTTTTCATTTTGATAGTTAGGGTTTGCTCTTTAATTCTCAATAGTTAAGGGTTTGCCTTTCAATTATCAGTAGTTAGGGTTTTCTTTTCAATTTTTAATAGTTAGGGGTTGCTTTCAAATGTTGGTATACTGCAGGATTAGTATTTGCAGTAGTTAGGGTTTCACTTCTAATGAAGGCCTATGATTGCAGGGTTTGAACAAGGGTTTGACTAGTGTTTGCAGGAATTCAAGAATTCTAATGAAGAATTTCTATAGGAGATTAGGGTTTGGCTTTGCAGGTTTCTAAAGTCTTTCTGCAGCATTTCCAATGATGCATCTCGAAGTCTACGTACCGCAGATACACATTAAATGTTGTGTCATATACATAACACCACTCTTCCATTTTCCTTTCAACCAACATTTGTATTATTGAAGTTAGCAATAAGATTCTTGTACATCATTTATCATTGCAAAGTCAACTCAAAATGGTTATTAGTACATTCATTTTAGATGACCCTATATGAAACTAGGTAGTCGATGGCTTACCTGTTTTATCTCAACTTTTAGCTATATGTTATTTGTTTTATTATAATCTCATATAACTTAGTTACAAGAGGGATTAACCATAATTATCATATAAATAGAGATGTTTCTTTTTTTGTTTTCCTTAAGAATAAGAACAATAAGGTTATGAGTTCATGTTTTAGGAAGACAATTCTCCATTGTGGAATTGAAGAGCATGTAAATGTAAAAGAAGAGACACAAATCCTTTAATTATTTTTTTTTAGGACTTTTGTTTGATAATCAATGTCCCTAATTTACCTTTTACCAAACATTTAACCCAAACTCTGTATGCTTCTAAGTAAAAACCTCACTTTATAATAAATGTCAAAATATGTCATTTAAAAATTACTTTATATAAGTGTTTAATTATTATCTAAATGTTCTATTATTATCTAAAGCATTAATAAACTTTAAAAAATCCTAAATGTTCTATTATTATCTAAAACATTAATAGACTTTAAAAAATCATAAAACTTTTTAAAATAAAAATTGCAATTTCATCTCTCTGCCTCACTCTCACACACACCCTTTTTACTAATTTTCCTAATTAAAATTTCTTTCCATAATTTTCATAATCCAAACTAAATACTATAATGACTTAATTATTTGCTATTTATATAATATATTTTCTTAAATCAATAATTTATAAATAAAAAAGATAAAGTTTAAAATGATTATCTTAAACTTTTCAAAAACATTAATCATTTAAATTTCTTATTTATAATTTTATATGTGCACTCATGGTATAGTTTTGCCTTTGACTCGGTATTAGTTTGTAATTGACCAAAATTTATGATACTTATACATAGTTTAACCTTAGGAATTCAATTATATTATTATTATTAAATTTATTTATTTGTAAAGTGATTGGTTGACGTTCTTATTATTGGTTCTTTAGTAACTATATTTCTATTGTTTACTAATTTTTTTGTTTTTGTTTTAGTTCTATTATTCTATTTTCTTGAATTGAAATATTTCACAATATTCTTCAATGTTTTTAATAAATTTATTCTAAACAATTATATATATTAATAAAAATAAAAACACACTATAAACAATATTAGTTAATCACATTTCTTTAATTTTTAGAAATGAGATATTTTTTTTTATTTTTTTTGTTTAATTAAACTATATTTAAACTAAACGCCAAATACTAATTACTATGTAATTTTTGTTAAATTTTATTTTATAATATTAAAAAATATTATTTTAAATTATATAACATATTAATTAATAATAAATTAAAAAAATCCGCCAATGCTCCAAATCTGTCCAACTAAGAATCTCTTAGGGATGGCTTGCGTGACCAATCAACCGTATGGTAAATTCTTTTCTGGGGCTTTCGCCTGTATCACTGAGAATTTGAAAGGTCCACTGATATCCTAACCATTCATCTTTTCATCACGTCGTATGCTTGAAGCAAGCCTCCTTTACATTCCATATTCTTATTTAATGTATTAAATAGCGAAATTTAATGTATTAAGTATATATGAAATAGTGAAAAATAAATGTTATACATGTTTGTAATGTGAAATTTGAAATTAAAAGTGTGTTATGTGAAAATGTATATATAATAGGGTTAGCTTAAATGAAAGAATTACATGTGCAATGTGTGAATAAGTATATATACAGATTTTGTAGTAATTATTGAAGAGATGTGATTTGGATATATAAATGTGTTGAGTATCTAAAAGAGATTCTCTTATTATTTAAAGAGTTATTGTGTTATTTATTTCTCTTATCTACCTGCAATTGTGATCTATGCTTTCTTTGGTGTATATATTGTGTTGTACTAGTTTTGTAGGTTTTTGTATCATAATATTTGGTATCAGAACAAATCACCACAATTTTTTTCTAGGGATATTCAAACAACAAAATTTGAGAAAACTAAGAAACATATCTAAATGTAAGTAGTCAAAATTTCAATTTTTCTCACTATATATACCATGTGGAAGTTAGTTTTTTATGACTTGTCCAGAAATCAGTTTCAAGTAAGTGGTATTGGAATTTTCACTATAATTTTTTATGGGAATCTTCAAGCCACAAAATTTTGAAGACATTGAGGAGAGACAACATAATACTGGTGGTTAAAATTTCATCTTTTGATTCACTATAGGCATGAGGACATAGTTTGTGGAACTAAAGATTTGTGAATTTTCTTGAAATTAGTTTTGAATGAGTCATCTTGGTAGCTTCGCTGTAATTTTTTCACAAAAAAATTCTAGAATATGAAATTTTCAAGAGTATGAGGAAACATACTAAAGTACATCAAATAAAAATTTAGAATTAGATTTGAAAATAGACACATGGAACACTTTACAAGTTCACTCTTGGGAAGAAGTCAAAAATCAGCAAGTTTTGGGAAAGTTATCATAACTTTCACTTCGCACATCAAATTTTGATCAAACCTATGGAATTGTAGAGAAGACATATAAGAGTTTGGCAAACTAAAATTTCAAACTCCAAAGGGATGAAATTGCATATATACGTAAGATGAAAGGTCAGACAAAATGGAAGATTCTAGAACAAGGTTTCTAGATGTATGTTAACTTCAAATTACCATATCTTTTGATTGGAACGTCTGATGAGGTGACTTAAAAGCTATTGGAAAGTGAAAACATAGAAGATTACACTAGTAAAATGATAATAACATATGAGATCATTTTTGATAACATATTGAGGTCATGATTTGAAAATTTTGGTTAGACCTTGATTAAGAAATAATGAAAATACCTAAATTTAATATAGATGAAGATAAAGATGTAATCAATCCCACATAACGTATGAGGATGGTAAAGGAATGCGTTGATACTCCTTTAAGGGCAAATCATAATTTTACTAGTGAAGCCTATGAGTGTTTGTGGAGTATTGACATAGTTACTAGATGGTACATCACATGGGAAACATTTGAAAAACTATTATCCAATAAATGAATCAAGGACACAAAAATTTAGACATTTTATAAAATTCAAGGTGACTTAAAATAAGGTAAAGAAGGGATCAAGAAGAAAGGGATGAGCTATCGAAGATACAAAACATTGATGAAGCACTCATTAAGGAAATTGAGCAATTAAAATGAGGAAAAAGTAGCAAGGGCAGTTGGAAAAGGATGATTGAAAGGAAGAATTGAAAAAGAAAGATAAAGAAATGTGTAGATAATGTAACCATAAAAAGAAGCTACTCGAAGAGTTCAAGAGATTAAAGTGAGAAAATAAGCATTGCCAAAGTAAAAAAGAAAGAATGATCTTAGTTGAAGAGACTAGCAAAAGACTTGAAGAGGAAATTTACAAGAAGATTGAAGAAGCCCTGAACACAAATGAGGTAAACTAAAAAAATGCATTCTATAAATGAAGATGGACATCATAATTTTATAGATGTGTTCATATTACAACTTTAAAATGAGAAAGAAGACAAGATTTAATAAGGTCACTAGAGAATACTTGAAGTTGAACTCCATCTAGAGGAAGTACATGAAAAATATTATGGTATTATCTTCCGAGTGGTCAAATCTTCCGATGGGCTCCGACAAGCCATTCTTTTGGAAAATATTGCAACCAAACTTTTTTATCCACTTGAAACTTATGTGGCATTTGATGTTGATCATGCCGCTACTTATACTTGGAATTGGACTTCTCCAAGATGTCATGAACTTGCTGGCGAATATATTGAATGTGTTCAATAAACTTGGTTGCTTTATCAAGCTCAGACTGTACATGTCTGGACTCACTTGAAAGGGACTGTGACCAGTCAAACTATGGATAATTCTGTTATAGTTTTACTACACATAGGGAAGGCTCTCATCCTAGGTTAGTGGATGCTTGGATTTGTACATGTGTAGGATGTGAACTATCATCTTGTTGACGACCTTTATCTGGCCATTAGTCTGGGGATGGAATGCAGTAGATTTGGTGAGCTTGGCATCCAATGATGTCCAAAGGCTTGACTAGAATGTGCTTGGTAACCTGTTATCCCAATTCGATATAATTGTCTGCGAAATCCCAAAATGTACCCACACTCGTTAAAAGAAGTGTTTGGTAGTGTCTTACGTTGTGATACTCTTCTTTTAGGTTATCAATACAACCATCTTAGAAAATCTATCCACGACCACAAATACACATTCATTACCATACATGGTAGAGGTGAGGTTAGACAGATAGTCCATGGATATGGATTCCTAGGGCTGGCTGGGAGTAGATAAAGGAGTGTACATGCATTTCTTCTTGATTCTTGGCTTGGTAATGGCACAAGAAGTGCAGGATCTGATATATTTTCCAACATCCTGTTGGAGTTTTGGAAAATAAAAACACTTTTGTAGTATGACCACTACTTTTTCCACACCAAAATGTTCGGCAACCTGATTGTAGTGCAGCCACAAAATCATCTTGGCACACAGTCTCGCTTGAAGGAACACAAAGGTAGCCTAGGCAGCATAATAATGCATCTTGGAGGTGAGAATCTGGAACTTTCTTTCCATCCACTAACATTTGGTGTGTGGTGGCGAACTCTAGATCATGTTTGTACAATTACGGCCATCCAGAGGTCTTGTGGCCACAAGAGTTGAGAACAATAGTCAGTGATACAACTAGGGGCCAACTGAGGTAATCTGCAAGAGGATTGGTGTTGTCCTTTTTGTATTTAATGTTCAAATGGAATTTTTGTAGATATGTAGACCACTTTTGATGGAAATCGTCCTACAACTTCCCTTGTGTCTGTATTAACTAATATGGTCAGTGATCTATGTGGATGACTGTCTCTTTCCCCAGAATGTAATGTTTCCATTGCCGACAAGCCTGCACGATAGAATGCATCTCTTTATCATTGGCAGGGTACTTTTGAATTGTATAGGAAAGTGTCTCACTATGATAGGCTGCCAGATGCCCTTGCTGGGTGAGAACTGCACCAATAGCATAGTCAGAGGCATCCATCTTAATTTCAAATGGTTGTTGCAGGTCTCATAATGTGAGTACAACTACAAAGAAAATGTGGTGCTTCAACTCAATGAACACCTTCTGTTGGGACTGGGAATATGAAAACTTGTCTTTCTCTCTGCCCTTCATAACATGACTCAAAGGCTTAGTGTTATGAGATAATCCCATCACGAACCTATGATAAAAAATGGCAAGACCCAAAAAGTTGTGAAGCTTTGTTGGGGTGGTCAGGGCTAGCCAATCCCAAATGACTAAGATCTTAGCCTGATCCACATTGATTTGATTTAGAATATTAGTTTGCAGTGCTAATATCTTCCTCAGATTATTAAAAAAATGCTTTCATTGTGCTTAAAGAATCATCCATTTTTGCAAGTAAAATGAAGAGTTTTTATGTTAATTTTATGAGCAATTTAACATAAAACAGAAACTAAACAACATCATAAACATGTACATAACATCATCAAAAACACATTACAACAAGAACATAATAAAGGAGTTCACCCCTTCTAGGCTACGTCGCCTTGGTTCAGCTTCTAATGGCTTGGGCCTCTCTATTAAGCTCAAAAGTGTAGAAATCTATGTTTACAATGCTCAAATGGTTCTGAAACCTACTCCAATCAGTTTAGAATGTTAAAAAAATGCTCATCTATCCTCTTTTTTCATCCAATTTGGTGGAAAACTGAAGAAGTTATGACTTCCCCTTGTTTTCCCACTATTAGTTCCACAAATTGCTCCAAACTCGACATGATCCTACAAATAAGCTCCGAAAATCTGCTAACTAGGTGAAAATTTCCCTACACGGTGGGCCATAATCTATCGGCACCTACTATCTTATCGTAAATCGCAATCGGCGGAGTCCTACGGGCTTATGGTATGTGGACAAGGTAGGTGATGTGCGATTGCGATACAACGGATCTGACGAGACATTAGCTACAACCTATAACCTTATCACATCTAGGATATTGCAATTGGTGGAAAATCGATGGTCTTATACATATGCGAGACATGTCCTATTCCGATATGCAATTGCGATATTGCATCGCAACCCGAACCTGCCAGGGCTGATTCTGTAACACCTCCCTTCGCCAATGTGCGATTGCGATTCTCGCATCGCACCCTGGCTTGATCTGGGGCTAATTTTTAATGATGATCTACCTCTGATATGCGATTTGCGAAATGTAGGGACCAATGGCAGCCTTCCACTTGGCGCTTCCCATTTTGCTGGTAAAACCTACCACGTCATCCAATCTTGCCATGTGAGCAAGTCAAACCTAAACTTTGAATTGCTCTAACTTCTTCATATGAGCTCAGATTTGAGCTTCGTTTGTATCGTTGGAATTAGAATGACGAGCACTTCGATTTGAAGCTAATTTTATCTAGATTTCGACACTTTGATTTTTGAGCCTAATTTTGAGCACCTAATCACTCCTCCCCACTGGAAGCCTTTTGGACCCGAAAAGGATCACTTTCAATTGTTCAATAAGTGAGGGTACAATTACCTCACCTTTCCAACCTCTATCCATTTGTCTTTTGAATGTATTGTACCCTTGAGCCCCACTTGAAGATAATCGATACTTCCCCTTTTTGATGTCCTTGTTCTAATGTCAAGTATAGTGTCTTGCTCAAGAACAACAAGGAATTCTGGAGAAAAGTCTTCAATAGATGGAATTTGAATATTCTCTCCTTGATATTCAATCAAAGGAGGCTCATACAACCTTAAATTCTCAACATTAACAACAATATAAATTTGCATATACGAAGGCAAATCCAACCTGAAGGCATTGTTACCAATCTTTTCGAAAATTTTGAATGGGCCATATCTAATTGGTTTTAGCTTTTTGCCTTCTCCTTGGAGCCTCCCTTTTTTAATGTGATGCCAAACTTCATCACCAACTTGGAACTTGTGATCCTGACGATGCTTGTCGTGCCTTGCTTTGTACTTGCCTTAACTTTTCTCAAGATGTTCTTGAACTTTTGGTGTACTAATTGTATTTGTTCAAAGAAATTTCTTTGCCAAAAATAAAATCCAAAGGAGATTTAGGCAAGTATCTCAAACATGCCTCAAATGGTGAAGTTTGAGTGGAAGAGTGCTTGGCTCGGTTGTAAGCATGTTGAATATAATGCAACTATTCATCCCACAACTTAGGATGCTTGTTGCAATACCCACGAAGAAGATGTACCATTGTTTTGTTCACTACCTTTGTTTTACCATCTATTTGTGGGTGAAAGTTTGTATTCTTTTTCAATTTGGTGTCCATGAATACCCACAAGTTTGACAAAAAATTCCCCATAAAACGATAATATCGATCACTAACAATGGATGTGGGCAATCCAAAATGCACCCAAACATTATGAAAGAATAACTTAGTAGTTTGTTCAATTGTAACTTGCTTTTTACTTGGCATCAAAATAAACATTTTGCTGAACCTATCCACAACTACATACAAATAATCATGACCTCTTTTTGACAATGGAAGACCTCCTACAAAATCCATAGAAACACTCTCCCACGGTCATGAAGGAACTATAAATGGTGTGTAAAATCCTAACTTCCTATTGCTAGGCTTATTGGTTGCACATAATGAACATCCATTAATAAATTGAGACACACTTTCAAGCATATGAGGCCAATACCAATACCTTTGTAGATGTGGCACCGTCTTACTTACACTAAAATGAATAGCAATAAGAGAATTATGTGCCTCTTTTATGATGTTAACTCTTTCTCCTTGCGGAATACAAAGCTTGCCAAGATGGTAAAAAAATTTATCATGCAAATGATAATATAATTGCTCTACTTGGTTACCTTGAATCAAGCATGCATAAACATCTTGAAAGTCATTATCAGATGCATATTGCTTGATATCAATTTCATGTAAAACAAAATTATGCTTGAGTAAAGCAGGTGCACTAACAATAAGCCTAGAAAGCATATCAACAATTTTATTGTAGATACCTTTCTTATACCTGATTACCAAGTGGAATTGTTGAAGAAAACCCATGCATCAAAAGTGCCTTGATTGTTACAACCTTGATTGAGATTGCAAGTATTGCAATGGTTGATGATTAGTGTGGATGTTTGTTTCCTTACCCATCAGGTAGTGTTTCCATTTTTTCACACTTTGCACCAATGCATACAATTCCTTGTCATATCTAGGATAGTTAATCATTGCACCATTAAAAGTTTCCGAACGGAAACAGATAGGATTACCATGTTGCATGAGGATTGCACCCATAGCGTAGACACTAGCATTTGTTTGAATCTTAAATGACTGTCTCATGTCTGGAAGTGCGAGTGCGAGAGCTTTACTGATATTTTGCTTCAACGCATCAAAGGCCTTTTGTTGTCTGGCTCCCCACTGAAAAACCTTTTTCATGCTTGTCAACGCATGCAAAGGAACGACTATAAGAGAAAAATTAACAATGAATTTCCTCTAATATTGGGCTGCTCCCAAAAAACTTCTTACCTCTGTAACTGTCTTAGGCCTTGGCCAATTCACAATGATGTCAACCTTGGAGGGATCTATTTTCAACTCATCTCTTCCAACAATATGACCCAAGTAAACCAAATAATTCTTTCCAAACTCCAACTTTGACATCTTCAGATACAACTGTTCTTTTTTCAAGACATCAAGCACTTTTCTTACATGCATGACATGTTCAACATGAGATTTATTGAAAATTAAGATGTCATCTAAGTAAACTATGACAAATTCATCAAGAAATGGCCTCAACACATCATTCATCACATGCATGAATGTATCAGGAGCATTATATAAACCAAACAACATAACTAGCCATTCAAACAAACCCTATTTTGTTTTGCATGTTGTCTTCCAAATGTCTCCTTCAGTTATTCTAATTTAATGCTAGCCACTTCTTAAGTCCAACTTAGTAAAATGCTTTGCATCTTTCAATTGATCCAGTAAATCATCTATTCGAGGCAGTGGGTAACGATTCTTTAACATAATTTTGTTCAATGCACAAAAGTCCACACACATGCACCATGTTCCATCCTTCTTTGGCACCAAGACAATAGGTGAACCACATGGCGAGGAAGATGGTATGATGATCCCTTTATTCAATAACTCTTGAATTTGCTTCTTAATTTTTGTGCTTTCCATCATTGACATTCTGTACATGCCAATGTTAGGAAGAGGAAAATCTTGCTGAAACTGTATCTCGTGTTGGATTCCTCTCTTGGGAGGTAATCCCTTTGGTTCCTGAAACATTTCATCATATTGGTTAACTACATCAACCAATTCAGATCTCAAATTCGAATCATAACCTTTAAAAGATTCATTATCAACATCATTCCTGGGTTTGATCATGAGAAGCAAAAAATTCTTACTTGAATTCACCAGTCTTTTGGTTTTCCTACATTAACAAGCGAAAGATTTGTTCTCTTGTTGTGAGCTGTCACAATATATTCTACTCCATTTTTGAATAAATGATATTTGTTTCATGTTGATGGAAGAAAGCTTTTCTGTCATAAAGGTACAAGCTGCCCAAAACAATGCCACAAATATCTAACGACACAACTTCAAGCTCCACTTCATCTATGAATTTTGCAGTGATAGAAAATTTTAGTTTACACTTTCTCGTAACCTACAATTACGCATTGTCACATACTCATCTAAGTGGATACGGTTTATGATGTGGAACAATTTCTAGATTTAAACTCTTGACAATGTTTTCAGAAATAAGATTGGCTTGAGAGTCATTATCGAACAACATATCAATATTGTTATGTTTTGAGATCACCCTTGTGTGAAACAGTTCTATTCTCCTCTTTTCATCTGGAGTTTCATTTTGCGAGTCTAAAGAAATAGTGTTGGTAATGGATTCCTTTTATTTTAACCCCATGGCTGTGATTTTAGTTTCATTCGGTGAATCGGATCCCAAATCCTGTTGAGTGGTTGCAGTTGTCTTCTGTTTTCCCTTGTTGTTGTTTCTTTTTGGTTTCATTTCAGGATGAAGCTTCCAACAATGAGTTTCATTGTAACCCTCTCTGGAACATTGTTTTCATGTAACTTTATCTTCTTCTTTTTTGATAGATGCATTTTTCTTTTCCTTTCCTTTCAAAGCATTTTCTTTTCCTTTACTCTTAAATGGCTTTTTACTATCTTCTTCTGGGGTGTTTTTCCCTCTTGCCTCAAGATGAGTGGCTTGCACACACACATCATCTAGATTATTGGGATTAAACGTTCAGATAGTATGCCTAAGGTAACTATTTAAACCTCCTATGTACTTCAACAATGTGTCTTGTGATTTCAAATCCACACCTAACATCAAAGACCTTTTTCTGAATTCTTGGGTGTAATCTTGCACATTTTGACCTTTTAACTATCTAAAGTTTTGCCAATTCATGATGGCTTTCTGCATATAAGCAATAGGGTATAATTGTATTTTATTGTAGCAATGCAATCATTACAAGAAATTGAGATCTTACCATGTTTTTTAATCTCCTCTTGGGTCTTTGATTCCCACCATACTAGTGTTGCACCCTCAATTCTCAAGGAGGCTAACTAAATCTTTATGTCATCCTCTTGAAGGTTTTGAATCCTGAAATAGACCTCCAATTGACAAATCCAATTATCAAGCTTCTCTACATTCACTTCACCATTATACATAGGCAGCTCAAATTTAACATCAAGTTTTAAAAAAGGTGATTTGCCAGTTCCTTTTGAAGTATGATGATGATTATGAGTAAGGGTAGTGTTAGTGGAAGAGGGTGAAGATTCTTGTGAAGAAGAAGATGAAGAATATGGCGGAGAGGGTGGAGGTTCGTCTCCATTTCCATTACCTCCTCCTAAAGAGCCTTCTCCGTTGGGAGGTTTGTAACTTTCTCCTTGCAACTTGGTATTCCTCTCTTCATAGAGGACCTTCACCATGAAAGCCTTTCTGAAGGCATTCTCATCTTTTGTCATGTTTGTAGGTTCTCCCTCATGAGACATGATCTTTGGAGTCTCAACTGCAACTTGAGCCTGAACTAGTGTTGGAGATTGTGGCAACCTTGCTCTTCTTCCCCTTGACCCAACTTCAAGGCTTCCAACCAACTTTCCTTCACCTCTTTTGATTTTTAACCTTGTAAGCATGACATAAACTTGCAAACAATTAAATCCTTCTTTCACAAAGAAAACCTAGTGCTTCGATACCAAATTGATCTGATTTAGAATATTAGTTTGTGGTGCTAAAATCTTCCTTGGATTATAAACAAAATGTGTTCATTGTGCTTAAGGATTCATCAATTTTTGCAAGTAAAATGAAGAGTTTTTATGTTAATTTTATGAGAAATTTAACATACACCAGAAACTGAACAACAACGTAAACATGTATAGAACATCATGAAAAACACAACAAGCACTTGATAAAGGAGTTCACCCCTCCTGGGCTATGTCTTCTTGGTCTAGCTTCCAATGGCTTGGGCCTCTCTATTATGCTTAAAAGTGTTAAAATATGTGTTTACAATGCTCAAATACTTCTGAAACCTGCTCCAATCAGTTCAGAATGTTCAAAAAAATGGTCATCTAGCCTCTTTTTACATCCAATTTGGTGGAAAATTGAAGAAGTTATGGCTTTCCCTTATTTTTCCACTATTCGTTCCACAAATTGCTCCAAACCTGACATGATCCTATAAATAAGATCTAAAAATCCGCTAGTTGGGCAAAAATTTCACTGTGCGGCAGGCCATAATCTGCTGGCACTCACTGTCTTATCGCAAATCGCAATCGGCAGAGTCCTGCGGGCTCATGGTCTATGAACAAGGTGGATGATGTGCAATTGCGATACGACGGACCTGACGGGACATTAACTGCAACCTATAACCTTATCGCATCCAAGATATTACAATCAGTGGAAAATAGATGGTCTTATACATATGCGGGACCTATCCTGTTGTGATACACGATTGTGATATTGCATCATAACCCAAACCTGTCGAGGTCGATTTTGTAACACCTTCCTTCGCCGATGTGCGATTGTGATTCTCGCATCGTACCCTGGCTTGCTCTGGGGCCGATTTTTAACGCTGACCCGCCTTCGATATGAGGTTTAAAAAATGTGGGGACTAATGGTGGTCTACCACTTGGCTCTTCCTGATTCGTTGATGAAACATTCCACGTCATCCAATCCTACCATGTGAGCAAGTCAAACCTAAACTTTCACTTGTTCTAACTTCTTCATATGAGCTCGGATTCGAGTGTCATTCATACTATTGGAATTAGAACGACGAGAACTTCGATCTGAAGCTAAGTTTATCAAGATTCTGACACTTATTTTTGAGCATAATTTTGAGCACCTGATCACAGATGCATGCCTTGCTCATCTATGATGTAACCCAAATATTGGATCTGGCTCATGCTAAAGATGGATTTCTCCAATTTGGCACATAGTTTTTGTTGTCTCATGGTAAGAATTGTCGTATGTGTTGCAAGTGTTCTTCCCAACTATTGTTGAAGATGAGGATGTCGTCCAGATAAACAACCAAAAAAAAGTTGTTGAATGGCCACAAGATGTCATCGACCTCACTAAAATTGTAGGGAAATTTGTTAATCCGAAAGGAATGACCAACCATTCAAAAAGGCCTTCCTTGGATTTGAAGGCAATCTTATATACATTTGTGGGCTCTAATGGAACCTAGTGATAGCCAGACTTCAAATTGATCTTGTTGAAATACTTGGCCCCTTTGAGCGGATCTAGAAGGTTATCAATCCATGGGATTTGATACCTGTTCTTGACAATGATTTTTTTTAGTGCCCAATAACCAATGCAGAGCCTCCAAATCCCATCCTTCTTTTGTACAAGTACAGTTGGGTTCCCACATGGTGAGGAACTTGATCAGATGTGTCATTTTTTTAACAACTATTGAATCTGTCCCTTGATCTCTTCATTTTCCAGAATGGAGCAGTTGTATATCGGCCCATTAGGTAGAGGCACTATGGGAGTTAAATCGTTCAAATGCTTGACCTAACAGTGCAAGGGTACCCCTGTGAGTGAGGAGAAGATGTCCCTATATTCTTCAGTGACCTTATCCACATGCTTCTGTCGCATGGAGGAGCCCTTCCCTCAGGAAACATATGTGTCCATGATATTCCCCTTACTTTGAGATTGAATCAGAAAGAAAAAGTATTTCCCAGTCTAGGAGATGATCTTACTACATTTCTTGATAGAGATTAAAGAGATGGCAGTAGGCGGGGCTGTCCAGTATCTTGTATAAATTATTACCCAAACAAATAATAATAATGTGAGTTCTAGACTCATACAAAACATGACGCTTCCACAAGTATGGTTGGCCTAATAATACATCACAAAATTCAAGAGGATCAACATCACACAATACCTTAGATGTGAAGGGTTTGATACTGTAGGTAACGTTACACTACTAGCTGACACAAAGATCTCATCCTTTGCGGAGCCACCCAATGGTGTATGGATGCAGGTGTAGTGTGGTCAACAGGCCCAAACTCTCAACGAATTATGTTGAGATGAGTTTATTTTGGTTCCCGTTGTTGACAATAAACTATAATGACAATGCCTTCGCCCATATCTGTGAGTGGAAGAGACACTCCCCTTCCTTTGGGTCTTCGAGCTCAATATTCTGGACCTTGGTGGTGGCAACGGTGGCACTAGGCTTTGCATTAATAATTTTCTTCCTTTTTTCATTCCCCTTCTTGAGCTCTCACACAGATTCAAAACATGCATTTAACTCTAAATCCTCCAGCTTGGGCACTAGTGACTGCTTGGCACGACACTCACATGCGCTGTGAGTGCGGATCTTGTGGAACTCATGCCACTTCCCTATGTCCTTATTTGTCTTCATGGTGCTATTATTTGCTTGCGGCTTCGATGGGTTGTCCCGCGTCACCCTGCCTTGGGATTTTTACTTTGTTATGCAGTTTGGGCACACCTTTTCCTTGCTTCAGATTCGCAGACCCAAAGTATCACTTCTTTTGTTTGAATTTATTCTTGATATTGACAATGTATTGGTATACAATGCCGAGTGAGGAGATGTCCAACAACTCCATCTCATCTTGGATGTATTTGTGTAGAATAATATGGTACTTGAGTACCAGATGCCGCTCTGAATCCTTGATACCTAACTTGGGGCAAAGGGTATGAAAAGTATTTATGAACTCCAACACGTCTTGGTCCCTTCCTTGCCGCATTACAGTCCATTTTATGTACTTATCTTCATACCTCCCAACACGGCAATATTATTCCTTGACAACATCTTTGAAGGAATTCCAAGTGGGTGTGAATAATAAAAATTAGGGTTCCCTCTCATCCTTCCGCTCACAGTAGGTTTCCCACCAGTCCTTGACATGGGGGTCAACTTTGAGGAGAGTAAAAGTAATATTTTCCCTATCAAAAAAATCATGAACTCAAAAATATCCTTCCAATAGATTTAACCATTTATTTTTGGCATCTACATCTATTTAACCTTTAAATATAGGGATGTCAAAGTTAACTTGTATGTTGAAGGGGGCGACACCTCCGAAGTGACTATTGGATTAAGATGTGTCACCTATTGGCATTTGACGAAGGATCTGGGAAAATTTATCCATCATCTTATTCCTTTGCCGCTTAAGGGCTTCTTCAAGCAGTAGTTTGATAGGATCTCCTGCTTCCTGACTAGTCCTCCCCCCTTAGCAAGCAATGGTCCCCATTTTGTTGAGTGCCTCCATGAGATGGAGAAACTTTTACTGAACTTGGTCCTTGGTGAGCCACTTACCTTGGTGCAAGAGTTGGCATGCTTTGAAAAATTGATACAGTTGGATCTTTTGTTGGTGAGTGTTCTTGATCTATGTATCCATGATCCGATAAGTTGTGTCATATTCCATGTAGTTTGGGTTGAGCTCTATGGGTGTTGGTTGTTCTACAATGTCTAATGTGTCCAACAATGGTGGAAAGTATGGCCAAAGGTGGTCCACATTGAACACTAGGTGCAGGCCAAGGAATGGGGGAATGTTGAACTCGAAAGAATTATCTCCCACAAAATTGGTGATGTTGTAAGGCCTGTATCACAGAGGTTTGATCTTTTGATGGGCTCTGAAAAGGTGTTCTTTCTGCAAATGCAACCAAACTTTATCACCCAACTAAAACTTGTGTGGCACCCAATGTTGACCATATTGCTACTTGTACTTGGTATTGGACTTCTCCAAGATGTTGTGAACGAACTAGAAGATGTGTTGGATGCGTTCAATAAACTTGGTTTCTTTATCAACCTCAGACTGTACATGTGTGGATTTTATCTGCATTGTCGCATGAGGCATGGAAACATCAATCAAGCACAAAAGTTGCAATCCTAGACCCACATGAAAGGGACTGGGACTAGTCAAGCTATGGAGAGCTATGTTATAGTTGTGCAGCACATAGGGAAGGCTCTCATTCCAGGTTCATGGATGCTTGGACTTGTACATGTGTAGGATGTGCGGTATCATCCTATTGACGACCTCTATCTAGCCATCAGTTTGGGGATGGAGCACAATCGACTTGGTGAGCTTGGTGTACAATAGTGTCCAGAGGTTCGACCAAAATGTGCTTAGGAACCTACTATCCCAATCTGATATAATGGTCTATGGGATCCCAATATTTACCCACACTCTTTCAAAGAATATTTTGGCAGTGTCCTTTGTTTTGATACTTTTGTTGTAGGTCGTCAATACAACTATCGTAGAAATTCTTTCCAGGACCACAAATACAAAGTGATTACCGTTCTTGGTAGAAGGGAGTCTAAACAGATAGTCCATGGAGATGGATTCCTAGGGCTAGCTAGGAGTAGGCAGAGGAGTGTACATGCGTTGCTTCTTGATGGTTTGTTTGGTGATGGCACAGGTAGTGCAAGATCTTATATATTTCGAACATCCTATCGAATTTTTGGCCAATAAAAATACTTTTGTACTATTGCCACAATTTTCTCCACACCGAAATGTCTTGTGACCTAACTTTAGTGAACCTCCTTAATCAGCTTGGCACGCTCGCTTGAAGGAACATAAAGGTGGCCCAAGTAGCATAATAATATGTCCTAGAGGTGGAAATATGGAAGTTGTTTGCCATCCACTAAATTCTGGTATGTGGTGGCACACTTTAGATCATTTTTGTACAATTGTGACCATCAAGAGATCTCGTGGCCACAAGAGTTGAAAATAATAGTCAATGTTTCAACTGGGGGTCAATTGAGACAATCTATAACATGATTGGTGCTACCCTTTTTGTATTTAATGTTTAAGTGGAATTATTACAAATATGTAGACCACTTCTAACGATGATCCTTTTAAAACTTTCCTTGTGTATGTATAAATTGAAGAGGTTGGTGATCTATGTGGATGACCGTCTCCTTCCCCAAAATGTAATGTTTCCATTGCTTGAAATCCTACACGATAGAATACATATCTCTATCATAGGTGGGTTATTCTGAATTGTATCAAAAAGTGTCTCACTATGATAGGCCACCATATGTCCTTATTGGATGAGAAATGCACCAATAGCCTAGTCAGAGGCATCCGTCTCAATTTCAAATGGTTTTTACAGATCTGGAAATGTGATTACAGTGTGTAGATAAGAGGTGGTGCTTATACACAAGGAACGCCATTTGTTGGGACTTGGACCAGAAAAAAATTTCTTTTACTTCGCCCTTCGTAACCTGATTCAAAGGCCAAGTGATATGGGAGAATCCAAACACGAACCTTTGATAAAAATTGGCAAGGCCCAAAAAGTTGTGAAGCTTTATTAGGGTGGTCAGGGTTGGCCAATCCTAAATGACTTGGATCTTAGCTAGATCCACATGCACATCTTACTCATCTATGATGTAACCTAGATATTGAACCTGGCTCATTCCAAAGGTGCACTTCTCCAATTTGGCACATATTTTGTGTTTTTGTAGGGTTTGAAGGACCTACCGTATGTGCTGCAGGTGCTCTTCCCAATTCTTGTTGAAGATGAGGATGTCCTCTAGATAAAAAATGATGAACTAGTTGGTGAAGGGCCACAAGATGTTGTCCATTAGCCTCATAAAAGTTTTAGGGGAGTTTTTCAACTTGAAAGGCATGAACAACAATTCAAAAAGGCCTTCCTTGGATTTGAAGTCAGTCTTCCATACATCTATGGGCTTTATTAGAACCTCGTGATAGCCAGAATTCAAATGCATCTTGCTGAAATACTTGGCCCCCTTGAGCTGATCTAGAAGGTCATCAATCTGTGAGATTGGATACCTTTTCCTGACAATGATTTTGTTTAGTGACAGATACTCGATGTAGAGCATCCAGGTCCCATCCTTCTTCTGTACAAGTACAGTCAAGCTCCCACAATGTGAGGAACTTGGTTGGAGGTGTCCGTTTTGTAGAAAGTCCTAGATTTGTTGCTTGATCTCTTCATTTTCTAGAATGGAGTGGTGGTATATTGACTGATTGGGTAGAGGTACTCCAGGAGTTAAATCGATTGAATGCTTGAACTGATAGTGAAAGGGTATCCCATTGGGTGAGGAGAATATGTACTTGTATTATTCCATGACCTTATCCACCTGCTTTTATTTCATGGAGGAGCCCTACATGGGGGCCATGGATGTGGCCACAAATTTCCCCTTACTTTGAGAGAGAATCGGAAATAAAAAAAAGGTCTAGGAGATGATCTTACTACATTTCTTAGCAGAGATTAAAGAGATGGAAATAGGCATGGCTACCTCCAATATATTGTATAACTTATTGCCAAAGTAATAATAAAAGTGTGAGGCCTAGACTTATACACAACATGACGCTTCCACATGTATGGTTGGCCTAATAATACATCACAAACTTCAAAACTAGCAACATCACACAATACCTCATATGTGAAGGTTTTGATGTTGTAGGGAAGGTAACAATGCTAGCTAAGGTGAAGATGTCATCCTTGGTGAAGCCACTTAATGGTGTATGGTTGTGGGTGTGGTGTGGTTTGTAGGCCCAACTGCTTAACTAATTCTGCAAAGATGTGGTTCTTTTAGCTCCTGCTATTAATAATGAACTGTAATGATGAACCCTTCACCCACTTTTGTGAGTGGAAGAGAAGCTCCCCTTCCTCTGCGTATTTGGGATCAATCTTCTAGACCTTGGTGGTGGCAACGGTGGCACTAGGCTCTACATCAATAATCTTCTTCCATTTTTCATTCCCCTTGTTGGGGTCTGGATTAGAGTTGGAACTTGCATCTAACTTTGAAGCCTTTAGCTTGGGCACTTCCCACTCATTTGTGTTGTTAGTGGGGCTCTTGTGGAACTCACGCCACTTCCCTGTGTCTTTCTATGTCTTCGTGGTGCTATTCTTTACTTGCAACTTCGATGGGTTGTCTTTGGTCACCTCACCTTAGCTTTGTCCTTTTTTATGTGTTTTTGGGGTACCTTTTCCTTGGTTCGGATTCGCAAATCCAAAGTCTCACTTCTTTTCTTTGAATTTATGCTTGATATTGACAACATATCGATATGCGTTGCCAAGAGAGGATATGTCTAGGAACTCCATCTTTTCCAAGATGTATTTGTGTAGACAACCGTGGTAATATATTACCAGGTTCTTCTCAAAATCCTTGATACCCAACTTTGTGTGAAAGGTATGAAAAAATTTGTGAACTGTGGCACGTCTTGGTCCCTTCCCTGCCATAGTGTGGTCCATTTTATGTACTTATCTTCTTATCTCCCTGCATGGTAATATTGTTCCTTGACAATGTCTCGGAAGGAATTCAAAGTGGGTGCTACTGAAAATAGTGAGGGTTCCGTCTCATCCTTCTACTCACAGTAGGTTTCCCACCAGTCCTTGACACAGGGAGCGACTTTAAGGAGAGAAAAATTAATCTATGGAAAAATATCCTTTCAAACGAAAATTTCATTTATCTACAACATCTACATCTATTTGATCTTCAAATATAGGCATGCCAAAGCTAACTTGTACCTTAAAAGGGGCGGCTTCTCTAAAGTGACTGCTAGATGAAGATGCATCACCTTTTGGCATTCGCTGAAGGATATGGAAAAAGTTCTCCATCATATCATTCCTTTGCTGCTTGAGGGGTTATTTGTGCAATAGTTTGATAAGATCTCTTACTCCCTCGTCTTTCTTTTCTTCCCTTATGGGCGGTTGTCGGCGTCAGTGGGGACGGTCTTGCAAGGGTTCAACCAATTCAAGTCCCAAATCCTTATAACCTGACCTCATTGGGGCCATTCACAAAAAAATAGAGAAAGAGTAGACCGCTCCGATACCACTCATCTAGATTTATGTAGGAATGAAATGAAATATAGATATAAACATAAACCCAGAGCTACAACGAAAAAAAACTTTACTTCAGTAATAACAAAGCACTAAAAATTGTTACATGCAAAATGGAAATAGATTATTTTGGGCGATCATAACTTATCTCTGAGAAGAGATGTGGCAACTACATGCCTTTTGAACTATGTTACAATTAGGTTTGGAGGCCTTTTTATCATTAAGAAACGAGAAACCATAAACATCCAAAAGCATAACTCTAGGAGATGAAGTGCCAAAAGCTTGTGGGTCCCCTTGGGGTTAGTTGGAATGTCAACTTCTCGGGATTGTAACTTTGGCATATGATCTTCGTTTGACTATCATAATACTACGTTTCCGAAAGAAGACCGGTAAATTGGTCTTGCACTTTTCTAGTCTCTTTGTTTCCCCAGAAAACATCTTTTAGGCCTTCAAAATGGCTTTGGAAATTTAAAACCTGAAAAACTGCCAAAAATAGTAAGTTGTGCTAAAATTATGGAAATTGAAAGAAACAATGGTGGCGTTCTAAGTGGAATAGGTGGGTGGCCACCAATATCCACCTGGATAAATCAAAAACCATTAAAAGGTGGCCACCAATATCCACCTGGATCAATCAAAAACCATTAAAATAGGGCAAAAATCATACAATAATATTTTTATAAAAGAATCAATTCACATTTATTTATTTAGGAGAATAAATTATTAATAAATTGAACTTCAATAAAATTATAAAAGCACTACATTTTTCTTTAATTGATAAATTATATTAATTTAATTACCTACCACTATTTTATTTACTTATTAAAAACAAAATTCTTATAGAAAAAATGTAATTTTTATTAGGTAAACATGGAATACAAATTACAACTTATAGAAACAATGTGTGTGTATGCCCTTTGATCTTTTACATGTATGATACATAGAAAACACCGACACTGAAGGAGTAGGGAATGAAACCCTAAATTAACAAAAACCTCTAGCCAAAATAATAGAAAATTCCAAGGCACGTATGCCCGTCAAACAGGAGAGCTGGCACACAGGCCACAAAAGACTACTAAAAACTCTAAAAAGAGAATTGTGAACAAAGTGTGCAGGCCCTTTGATTTCCTAAGAATTTGCGAATAAGAAAAATAAAATTGCATTCTATAGACACAAAACGTGACTGTAAAAAATAAAAACCTAGGTCTGAAACCCACACGGAGAGCTCACGAAGCATGTGTATCGCAGAAAAGCCAACCCCATGAAGCAGGCCATGAACCCAAAATAATCCAATGCAAATATATAATACAAGAAAGGTCTAGTGTGAATAGGCATGGAATGGGGAAATGAAGGCGTCCACCAGAAATCCCCATCCCCTCAACACATCACAGAAATGGACGTCGCAACAAAATGACGATAAACCTCATCATCTGAATACCCCAACTGACGATAAGATACCACAAACTAGAGAAACCTACAAGAAAAAAATTTGCAGTGGAGAAAGAAAAATGATTGGGTCCTTATGCCTAGTAGGAATCCCCATAGAAAAATGCAAGAATTTTGAAGATGCTCGTAGTAGAAAGAATGGTGGTGGGAAAATCTGTGTGCGATGCATTAAGCCCACAACCAGACAAAATCACCACAAGATATCCCATCCCATGAATAAGTGTCTAACACGGTAGGTGAAGGCACAAGAAAGAGGCCCTAAAGCTCCAACCCCTCAAAACATCATGAAATTTGGACCTGGATTGATGCAACAACAACAAAACTAGTGACAAAATCTGTGAAAAATGAGATAAAATGTGGCAAGGGAGGAGGGGCACAAAGCAGGGTTGAAGCAACAAGGGTTTTTCACCCAACCCTGCTCACTCCCCATTGTTTCCTCCTTTCAACCATTTATTTATTAACTTTTATACTAAAATATACTCTTTTTTTTAATTGAATTCAATTATATCAATGAAAATAGATTACATCAGGATGTCACAAGCTTCAAATATCAATTATGATGTCACGCACCAGAGATGTTCAAGGGCTTTTCCTTTTTCCCTTTTCTATTATGAACATTTACCTAACCTACAAAGTTATCAGATACAACTGAGGATAATTCCATGACTTCATTTTTTAAAGAAAGCTCCATCGTTACTGTCTCAGCAAAGCACAAGATATCCTTGTCACTATCTAAATGGTCTGAATCATGGGAGTGCTTCTGAACGCTGGAAGTAGCCATGATTAATGTTGATTATCTAATTCATTCTCCTTTTTCAAGGGGTTCCCCTCTACTGAGAGATGAGGAAGATCGACTGGAGTCTTCACTGGATCTTGTAAATTTGAGGTATCATGATTTGTCTTTTGTTGCTGAGAGAAGTCCTTCATATGACTTGTTATGTTCTTTGCACTTGTCATCATCTTCTAATCTCACCAAATGTGATTAGTTTTTCTCATCCCCAGGGATTTGGGCACCCATTTTGAGGCAGGACATGCATTCTTAAGATGCCTAGGCTACTGACAATATGCATGTTCATGTTTTGCTCAACTTTTACAACATATCAATAAAAAATCCTAGTGAAGACATGTCCAAGAAATCCACCTATGTTTGGATTTAGCTATGTATTCCAATACAATACTTTGAAAAGAGGTGCCACTTAAAGTCTCTGATGCCCAACTTTGAGTGCAAGGTATAGAAATATTGGTGTACTGTGGCACCATCTAGCCTCTCTCCTATAAAAAAAGTTGTTCATCTCGTGTATTAGTCATCATAGTTCCCTACAAGGTAGAACTACTCCTTGATGGAATTAAAAAAAATGGTTCAAGTGGGTCCTACATTAAATATCACATTATCATCTTCATTATATCTCTCCCACTAACCTTCCCACCAATATTTGACACGGGGAAGGGATTTTAGGACAAAAATGGCGATCTTCTTATTGTTGGATAGATTACAAGCCCTCTAACAAATTTAACCATTTCTTATTGTTGGATAGATTACAAGCCCTCTAACAAATTAAACCATTTCTCCAAAGCATATACATCTATTTGGCCTTCGAATAAGGGGATATCAAAGTTAAATTGTACCTTGAAAGGTGTCACATCTCCAAAATTATTGTTTTTCAAAAGTGCCTCAGTCGTTGTTGGAAGTCATCGAAGGATTTAGGAGAAATTGTCCATCATATCATTCCTTTATTTCATGAGTGTTTCTTTGAGAAAAAACTTGACAGGATATACAACTCCATCATCTCTCTTTTCTTCTACCATGGCTGCTAAGAAGATGCATGTTTAATTTTTGCTCATTTTTTACAACATATCAATAAGAAAATCCCATTGAAGACATGTCCAAGAAATCCACCTATGTTTGGATGTACCTATATAGGCCAATACAATACTTTGAAAAGAGGTGCCAATCAAAGTCATTGATGCCCAACTTTGAGTGAAATATATATAAATATTGGTGCACTCTAGCACCATCTCGCCACTCTCTATCACAAAGTTGTCCATCTCATGTACTAGCCATCATAGTTCCCTACAAGGTAGAATTCCTCCTCGAGGGCATCAACAAAAGTGGCCCAAGTGGGTCCTACATTAAATATCACACAATCATGTTTATTATATCTCTCCCACTAACCTTCCCACCAATATTTAACACGGGGAAGGGATTTTAGGAGCAAAAAGGTGATCTTCTCATTGTCAAAAAAACTTTGGATAGAGTAATAGCCCTCTAACAAATTTAACCATTTCTCCAAAGCATATACATCTATTTGGCCTTTGAATAAGGGGATATCAAAGTTAAATTGTACCTTGAAAGGTGTCACATCTCCTAAATTATTTCTTTTTAAGAGTTCCTCAGTCATTGTTGGAAGTCATCGAAGGATTTAGGAAAAATTTTCCATCATCTTATTCCTTTGTCTCATGATTGCTTCTTTGAGAAACAACTTGATATGATATCGAACTCCATCATCTCTCTTTTATTATACCATGGGAGGCCACTTGGGTCAACAAGATAGATTGTTCCCAAGTAACACCTGGGTAAGACTTAGCCATTAGTAACACCTCATTTTATAATACTCATAGTATTATCCTATTCCTTAATCCTTTCTAAAATGGAGGTCAATTCCTTTTCGGTCACTTGCAATCTATCTATAAAGTCACTTGTCATAGACACATTTAGGGAGTCTGTTGTATTTTAGAACTCACATGAAACTATCATTTCATAATACTTATAATATCATATTACTCCTTGATCCATTCTAAAGTAGCGGTCATTGCCTCTTTAGTCACCTTTAAATTATTTGATAAGTCACTTGTCATAGACCCAATTATTAAGTTTCTTGTCTTTTGGCACTCACATGCAACTTGAAAGTTTAGTGCATTTGTACCTTCAAAATTTCTAAGTTTTAAACCTTCTCAACATGCTTACAATGGAGGTAATTAGTCAGATTCTTAATGGCCATCTCGAAGTTTGGAATATGGTTCTTCATCCTAAGCATATTCATATCTTATTCACCATCAATTCATTTTTCATTTGATTAATCCATGATCACTCAGCTAGGTACTTGCACCTCATTCCAATATTTGTTTCCTTATACTAAGTTTTTCACTTGCTTGGAGTAGTTCCCAATTTACCATGAATTAAATATGTAGCACTAACCTTGGCCACTGTTATGAAACCAGCTCACAAAAAGATAGAAAAGAGAGATCCACGCCTTAGAATTCAGCCTCTTCGAGGGGGCAACCTCCTTTACATTACATAAATGAACAATTCTTCCATGATACAAATGAAAAGACCTCCTT
>APFE031606552.1:121435-143539 GCA_000404065.3 Pinus taeda | reverse complement strand
TATAACTAATACTAATTTAAAATAAATTTATAATTTAGTTAGTTTTTATGATTTTTTTTTGTATTTTAGCAAATGTGAGATGCATCATGAAGTAAGTAATTTGATGCCTATTATGGATTGATTTCTATCGGCATACTTACTAACCATTTGAATTATATGGCTACGCTAGTCATATTTTATATATTAACTATTTTTTTTGTAAGCTTGGTAGGACTCTCCATTTTTCGTGTTTACATGTCCATTATTCACCCCGCTATGGGGGAAGGGTAGCACAAGATTTGAACCCAAGATTTCCGGTCCGGTGAGACTCATTTCCACGATCACTAGCACTTGAGCTACCCCAGGTGGACATATATTAACTATTATTATATTAAAATGTAAAATCTAATAATAATATAAATATAATAATAAATATAATAATAATCTAATTTAAGAATTATGGTTTTGATTCTTACACCAAATTAGTGTATGTGACTCCTTGTTTGTGGGCAAGGAATACCTTAGTGTAATCATTTTATTGTAAAGACATGTGACTCATAAAGGAACTTGTATTAAAAAGATTCATACTATAATTATTATAGTTGTCATTGATATATATTATAGTATATTAATGTTTTTGTTGTGAATATGTTTTTCTCTCTTGAGACATATATATTGATTGAAATGAAAAATTATTAATAATATATTATTATTTTCATAGTGTCAATATGTTTTCAAAATACGTAGTTTATCCAGAAGCAAAAACATATTGATAACATGAATTCTATTGTGAAAATCTACACACTCAAATGTCACAATCAATCTACTCCTACTAGCATTAGTTTGGGTACAATCTGGGAATTTTGTCAAAATATATATGCTTTGGAATACTCATGGTCATCATTAAAAAGACCCTAAAAGATATCAATTTAAATTAGTGACATCTTCACTTCTCAGACTTCAGTTTGAGCAATTATTTTCTTGAAAGTAACTATTTTTGTGAGACCAATTCAAATTACAATTTGTTTCTTTTCATTTTGCATAGAAATCTTTAGAAATGGATTTACATTTCATGACCCTATTTCCTCCCTTGAAAATCATAATAAAGAGAAAAAAAAATATGTTTCTTTGGCCTAAGAAAGAGCTTTGATACCACTTGTTATGATCCTTAACCCTCAAAATTGAATAAAAATCAATATATCAAGAATTTTCAATAGCGATTCATTTAAAAAAAACCCTTAAGGTAGGTCAAAATCATAAAATGATCCTTTTATGGAATGATTGACTCTTTGATCATGCAACACCACATTGCCTTAGCCATAATGGTGTGACCAACATATTCCTACTACAATCAGACTACACCTTTTCACTTAAAGTTTGTCCATAACTTTATTTTAAGCTATAGTAGCTAGATACAATGCCAAGTCCTATGCAACTTAGATTATCTAATAAGCATAGTAGGCATACATCCAACATAAGCCTAATAACATTACACGACACTCGTATTTATCCAATTTCACAACTAATCCAACACAAACATTCAAGGAAACATAATATGCATTACATATGAGACAACCATAAAACAAAAGTATGGATGGGCACTAGGGCATATGTCTTAACTCTTCATCACATAAGAATTTTACGAGCACAATAGACGATTGTGACCAATCTATATGCGGATCATTTATAGACTATAATGACAATGACAACAAGCTAGTTAACTGTCCATCCAACCCATGAAGCATCCACAAGAATTCCTCTTACAACTCATGTTCTGTCTTTTTGTCACTTACCTAATGCAAGTTTTCTTGTAATTCTTAAACCCAAGCTTAGCTACCATGTACCACTGAATAAATTATTTCCAGTCTTAATCAAAGTAAAATTTGGCATGAATAACTCAAGCATCTAAATTTTCGAAGCTTGAAACTAATAGTGAAGCACAACATGGTTACTAGACTACCTAAGGTTGTTCTCCCCAGTGGAGTACTCTAAGGATGTATGGTTGGAAAACATAATTATGATACCTTTAAAATAATAAAAACTTGAGTGGAAAGGTTCAAAAATAACATTTCCATATTGATCTATGTTCCCTAAACAAAGTGTAAGGTATGTCTTAATATTCAATGCTAATCTTATAAGTATAATTCAATATATTTATTAAGGAATATGAATATTTTTCAAGAAATTCAAGGACTTTAGAGTGTTATTTGAAAACCAATGTGGTTGACGTGAAATATGAGAAATTAGACAATAAAGAAGAATATGTAAATAGGGATTCTAAAAACTACTTATCTTATAATGGTATATCTTAGAAAATGTTTGTACCTTGCACACCTCAGATAAAATGGCATGACAGAAATGAAAAAATAAACTTGAATAGAAATAATATATTATTTTCTTTAGGTCATGTTGACAGTGTTGGACCTACAAACATTCAAGGGGTCTCCCTGATAAGTGGTCCCAGTTAGAACTCACACCATTGGGATAGGATCCCAATCCAGAATATGGCCCAAATGAAGATTTCTTAAAGATTTTCCTTGGCTTTAACTATCCGTAAGAGAGAGGAGCGCAGATGTACCTTTGAAAAGAAAGTATGTGTGCCTGGTGAGTTTTCGGTTGTAGGTGTGTCAAGGTTCTTCTACTGTGGAGGGAAGGAGAAAGTGAGCCTCTAAGAGAGAGGTAATAGTACTAGTCTAGCAGAGACATACATGAACAGAACAAGTTCATCTAACATCCAACGAAATAGTTCACAAATATGTGACGGTCATTGGAACCAATACAACATATTCCCAATATTATAAACACTTAAATAACTGAAATAGTTCAACTACTTTAATACAAATGAAAGCAAACATGAATCGTAAACATCCACAAAATAGTCTTACAAATATTCATAATCCATGCATGAAGAACATGCTGGCCATCAGTTTTCATATATTAAGTAAAAGTCCCAATACACATGTATACATTGAACACCACTAGATCCAATAGTGGAGAGTTGGAGCCACCACTTGGTCCTCAAAATAACTAGCTTGTCTCTCTAATGCCTTGCGGGAGGAGCCAAGGTGAGAAGTCATTTTCTCATATAATGAGAGTGTATATATAACTAATGGGGTGATGCTTCACCTCCCTTGTAACTCTTTGACTACCCTCATGACTGTTTGACTTCCTATGAATTTTCAACTTTACATGACTCTTCATCTTCTGTACATGTCCTTTGGAAGTCTTCCACTTTACAATACATTTTGGAATAAGAAATTACATAATCTACAAAATGATGTGGCATATGACGACTCATGACATGACATGACATGACACCGCTGACATGGAATTCTTGATGACATGGAAATGTCAATCCATTCTTGCTACTCCTTTCTATGTGTCTTCTTGGGAATTCTCTTTTGTCCACCTCCATATGGCTTATAGGTAAGGATTTTTCAGTTATATCAGGTCTTGAGCTACAGTTGCAAATTGGTGTCCTTTTTCTTTCTCTTGATTGATCACCTTGCATAATCAACTAAAAATATGACTTCCAGCATGTTTTCCTTCTCCATATCATTCTTCATCATCTTGTCATGGTATGATAGTGTACCTACAACTGCAATTCACTCATGAAAAGTTGACATCAATTCGATAAACCCCTAGTCTAAGATGTTGCATGTTGATCCACTTATTGAGCCGAAACTAGATGGCAGGCTAAGGGAGAGACTCAGTGACTGTGCAATTGCGCATCTCACGCAATCAAAGATGAAGCTTGAGCCTTGAGACTACATAATGTGCAGTTCAGGCTAGACTAAGCAAGAAGATTGCATAGTTTTGGATCTCAGTGAGATAGGTTGAAGGGTTGAGCATTGATTCTTCCTACTGCACAGTTTTGAAAGGTAGATTAGGTTGGGTGATTGCGGAAATTGGTTTCTTAAGGGATGGGCTTGAGGTCAGAGACTGTGCACTGCGTAGTGAGGCTAGGCTGGAGGGCTAAATTGTGTAGTTTTGGAGGCCAAGGTCTAGGCTTGAGCACTAAAACTGTGTAGTGTGCAGTCCTAGGAGGAAAGAATTGAGCATTACATAGTTTCAAGAGGTAGGGTTTGCAACTAGAGGGATGAGACTACACAATTCACAATTTAGGAGCACCAAATGAGGCTAACTTTCTTGGTCAGAGAGCTTTTAGAATTTGACTAAGTGTGGGATTGATGAAGTTGATGTGAACAATGATAAGAATCAACTATGATCACACATTTAGAGCACTTGATGAAACAACAACGTAGATCACCTAGGACACATGAACAACATACTTCCCTCAGTGTGACCACTTTGTGATGAATCACGACAAGTGTGACACTAAAGATACACTTTGTGAAGACCTTGATGACACTTGTGCAACAATGCTTACAACTTTGGAAATGAGTGTGACGAATGTTTACATGGTAAGATAAACTCATTTACACAAAGGTAACCCATTGAAACCACCAAAACAAACTCATATACATTGTCTCACACTTAACATGTGAAAAGGCGATATTTTTCTTTTCTTGCAAAATGGACCAAAACACTTAGAGAAAACACATACAATGGATTTCAATGTTTGCGATGACAATATGCAAGACCAAGGTAGGCTCTGAAATTTGGTGCAAGCCAAAATTTTGGAGGGTGTTTTAGGAGCAACAACACTTGGTGACACATCGGTAGAATTCTAGCTTCTCTGTCTTGGCTGACTCTTTTGTGCAGGGTCTCAGTTCTTCAAAGAGTATTGATTCATCATGCAGATTACTTTGGCTTCCCCACTTACCCCATGAATAAACATGGTACCCTTTGTGCCTTCTCAGTTTGAACACAATCATAAAATTCAACAATATTGCGATGTTTGAAATTGGAAAGGGTAGTGTATTTTTCGAGCATTAGATTTTCAGAGTGTAGTTTTTCATCTTTGGCATTTCTCAGCTGCCAACAGTCCTAGACAGTACCCCGACTGAGTCACTATAGGACCACAAACATTGCTCCACTGCCAGCGAGCCTGGACAGTACCCTGACAGAGTTGCTTACTTCACCTCTTTGCACATGAAGCCTTTCTCTTCTTTCACATTTATTTATATATTTAAAGAGGATTATACATAGACACATTCATTTTATGGGTGGAAGAGGGATCCTGACTTATTGAGAGAAGGAGATGTTGTTCCTTCAAAGAAGCATATAGATACCTCTAATTTAGGTTTTCTCGTTAGATTTTTTCCCCTTTTCCTCTTCTATTGATTGGATAAACGTGAAAACATTGAAACATAATGAACCAAGTACAAGCACAACGTTTCCAAAATAGACACAAGTAGCATGGTTCGACACAAAACTCTCCTTACGGATGGATCGTATTATTCGTTAAAACATCATCGACCAAAAGATATAACCAACAAAAAGAAGGAGGACCGAAGGTTAGCCAAATGTTGTAGTGTCATAAGACTCTTTTCAACTCAGCCACACACAAAGAAGTTAGAAAACATGTTCACACACGACACTTATTTACAAAAAAGAAAATAAGAATAAGAACAAACAAAAAAAAAACAAGAAACTATGTTCACACGGCAAGGCACAACCCCAGATCATCATTGAAAATACTATTTTAAGTCTTGTCCATTGACAAAAATAGAGTCAATATTCTTGTCTAGTTTATTGAAGACGATATGTGTGTTGGCCAAGATTTTCGTGTATAGTGAACGGTCAAATCCACAGGGATTGGAACTTAGTGTGTTTGCCTTTTTATTCGTGGGATTTGTCCCACTTGAAGACTAAGTTACCCACATCAGATTCATTCTTCCTTGCAGACTTCTTGTCGAACTACCTCTTGATATGACTCCGGTGAAGATGATTTTTTTCTTTTTCCTTTTGTCTTTCTTCCTTCAGCTTGTGAAGGGTGTCTAAACTATGTTGAACCAATAAGCATGGCTTGCCCTGGGATTCTTGTGAAATTTGAAGGGTAGGAAAATAGATGTTCAAGGGTAGGATGGCTTCTTTCCCATACAACAAGAAGTAAGGATATATATTCAGAGAAGGTTTTGGTGTGACTCAGTCAACCCATAGGGAATTCACCAAAGTAGAATGCCAGTTTATTTGTTCAGAGAAAATTGTCTTCTTAATGATTAAAATAAGGTTCTTGTTTGTAGACTCAGAAAGATCATTCCCCTGTGGATAGTGATTAGTTGAATGTTTAAATACAATTCCATTTTCCAATGCAAAATCATATAATATTAATGATGAAAAATATGTTGCATTGTCAAAAAAAGTGAAGTCAGAACGTCGAACTTGGAAATGATATTCTTCTTAAGGAAGATGATGAATTCCTTATCATTCACTTGCTTTAGTGGAATTTCTTTTTCCCATAGCATGAAGTAGTATGTAGCAGTAAGAATGTAGTGGTGTTACTTTGTCGAGTGCAAAATATCTCGCCAATAACGTCTAGGCCCCATTGTTGAAATGGTTCTTCCACTGCGATAGGCTTCCACGGGGTGACTGACTTCTTGTTTCGGCCGACACACCTTTGACAAAACAAACACTTGCAGGCATAGGCATGAGAATATTTGAATAATGTGGGCCAATAGAAAACAACCACATAACTTTATGAGTTATTATGTCACTTGCAAAGTGTCTCCTGACTGGTCCATCACAGAGATCACACAATACTTTCTCTGAGTCGTGCGCTTCCAAGCACCTGAGCAGTACTCCATTATGGTGCTTTTTGAAAATCACCCCATGAACCAATTGATAAGGTAATGATTTTAGTATGATTTCCCTCTTCTATCATGTGGATAAGTGTGAGGGAACTGTTCCATGCCCAAGATACTATCACACATCACTGTACCAAGAGTTTGTGATAATATTGGGGAAAGATCGCTCAATGTTATACAATTTGATTTCCTACTCCCATCTAGATAAAAATTCTTCTTTTGCATCTACTGCTTCTGTTGCCAGCCGACATAGACCATGGCCCTTGATCATGTGAACCAGTTTTAATTCTAATTCATACCCTTGCATACTCGTTATCTAGTTCTCTCTTCTCTCACCCAACTCTTGTTGAACAAACAACAATTTGATTATTGTGTGTGGCACAAAGATAATACAATGATTCTTCACGTGGTAGGGCTAGAAGTGCTTTATCACCTTGTAGACTGCATACACCTTCTTATCAATGGTGGATAGTTAAGTTCAATTCCATGTAGGTTGGCACTCATGAAAGATATCGGTCACTCATTATTTTGATAATCATTTTGTGTGAGCACAACGACAAGAGAAGTATTAGAAGTGAATGTGTAGAGCATGAAATATTTCTTGAAATCTGGGTTGTAGAAGGTTGGTGATTCTACAATAGCTTGCTTGATATGAGAAAACACATCCTTTTCCCTTTTGTATCACTTGTATAATTCATCCTTCTTTACCATCTTCTGCATAGGTTTCACGATCTGTTCGTAATCAGAGATGAACTTGCGGAGAAAATTAATCTTCCCGAGGATGGACTGCATACCTTTCTTATTCATTGGGGAGGGAATCTGTGTGATAGATCTGACCCTCTTGAGGTCTAATTTAATCCCACTTTTCACGATAACGTGGCCCAAAAGATTACCTTCAAACTCTACAAAAATACTTTTCTTGGGATTAAGGGATCTCTCGTACTTCCGACATCGCTCGAAGATTTTATTCAAATGGTGTAAGTGTTCAGATCTCTTCTTAGAGAAAATTGTGACATCATCAAGATACACCACTTCGCTCTGCTTGATTAGTCCATGAAATGTGATGTCCATTGCACGTTGAAATGTCACCACTGCATTGACTAGCCCAAATGGCATTCTTTAGAAAGCGAACTTGCTCCACTTAGTGCGAAATGTTGTTTTTATTTTGTCAGGCTTTGAGACTAGAACTGGGTTATATCATGAATAACCATCGAGCAAGGAGAATATCTCTAGCCTCGATACTATCTGCAATATCTATTTCATAGACATAGAGTAGTTTTCTTTGTCCGAGGCACAATTCAAGTTTTGAAAATCAACACATAAGTGGATTTCCCCAGACTTCTTTCTTATTGGGGCCGGATTAGATCATACCCAGGTTGAATGTCGCACTTTGTATATGATTCAAGCATCCAACAACTTTCTCAATTCTTTTTTAATTAAGGGCTTAAGCGTCAAATGCACCTTTCACAACTTTTGCTTAAAAGGATTGGCCCCTTCCTTGATTGGGATAACATGTTGGATTATTTGTGTGTCATAAGTTTTGAGCTCATCATATGTCTACACGAAAACATCTTAGTATTTCTTAAAATAGGCAGCTGAAAGCTTATCGCTTTTGTGGTGTCCAACAAATACCGATATTGACAAACTTCAAATCCTTTTTTTTCCAAGATTTATTTTTTTGTAAGACAATGTTGAACTGTGGTTTTTTGCATTGACTGGCCCTTGAAAGTGATTCTACAAATCATATAGCTTTTCCAATGATACCACACCCTTTGGCATGGGGTTTTCTTGATTTCTGTGGGCTACATATTTCAACACATTTTCGTGCTTGTCTTCATTGATAGTTGCATCTTTGAATACATCAAAATTCAACATAAAGTGCAGTATCTGCTAGTCATCATTGAAAGCGTTTAAATTAGTGATATTGTTAGGGACAGATGGCTTATAAATAATTTCAACAGAAAAATTATCCCTAAGCGGTGATAACCTAGCAACAACATTTGCTAATGCATTTGCAGCTGCATTACACATTCTAGGAACATATATAATATTAAAATATTGGAAATGAGAAATCAAACACCATATCTCTTGTTGATAACCTTTCAGATGAGGTGACACAACGTGAATAGTATTGTGTACCTGTCATATGACATTTTTAGAGTCACCTACTTCTTTGAGAAATCCAACATTGAGGTTGATGGCCTTTTGTAAACCCAAGATTAATGGTTGATATTATGTTGTGTTGTTTGTGCACTCAAATTCCAAGTAGATTGAGATCAAGTGTTTCCTCTGTCATGAGTCTACGAAAACAAAACCAGCTCAAGAGCCCTCTTACATCTTTGAACTGTCAAAGTACAAAATCCAAACATCATATGTACAAGAGCTAGGCCCTACACTAGTACTACTACTACTATTACTATCTATTGTATGTAAGTCATTTGTGCCAGTTGGACTAGGAAGGAGATCCAACTGTGTGTCAGTTTGGACCGGGGATGGTTGGGCAAGATAACAACCTAGATCAATTTCTAGAAAGCAATTTCGAAAGATTAGATCTAGAAAATCAACTGGTTAGTTTTTCCCCTCGAAGGGTGTAACAATATGCTTCATGTAGGGTTCTGAGCTCACACATATTTGCTTATTTCTTCCCTTGTACGGAAGCCATAAATGTGACTAGATGGTAGAAAAATACCCTTGTAGTTTGCTAGACCAGTCTCTACTCAACAATAGATTGTGTGATTCCGAGATGTCCACAATTACTATATTTATACATTAGTGAACTCGTTGGTTGAATGATAGGCGAATAAGAACATTTATGAGTTCACTGATAGCATGGAAAAGAGTCCTATCCTATCCCTTTTTGAATTTATTTTCTTGGCTACAGATAGTGGCATTATGTTCATTGATGCACCATAATCAACTAAGAAATTGTGTACATTGTAACTAAAAATTTGAAACGTTAACCAAAACAGAGGGAAAACCCTATTAGCTTCTAATGTTAATACATTAAGTATTGATTCTAGGGGACCAAAAGACTTACCAGATTGAGATCTCTTCTGCGAATAAGCGTTGTTACCTAAGGTGGATTATTCAAGAGCACAAACGAGTAGTTCTCGTTGGATTGTGATTCTTGTAAGTTCAAAGAGTGAGCGAATTTTCTTCATGTCTTCGACTATATTTTAATCAAGTGCATTGGGGATCACTGAAGTGTTTGAAGGAGTAGCTTGACCTTATACTTCTGGAGTGATGAAATTTCTTTTATTGTTGGTGGAAGTACTCTTTGCTGTAGTAGTGTTTCCAGACTTGCTCTGAGTGTTTTTCACTGAGTTGACAAGCAGTGTGATATTCCTTAACAAATGTTCTTTTAGTTTCAGGCTTGTCAACTCTAGTTCCAAAATTGGACCTTGGATTCTTACGTTATACCGAACATTCTTCTTTTGAGCCAGGTCCTCACTCAGTGGATGATTTTCAACAATTTTCTTTTTAGATGTGTATACATAACTAAATGTATTTATTGCATGCCCAACACTCGCAGTTTCTTTCGTTTCTTCCACAGACTTAGTTTGCTCATCTAAAAGTATTGTATCAATGAAATGTGCAGCTAGAGAAATCATGTTGTGTTTCCATTGCGAGCTTTTTTTTTTTTTTTTTTCCTGAATGATACTCTTGATGAAACAAACAATATTGATCCATGCCCATACTATCAACATTCAACACAACGTTCGAGCTCTGCACAAACTTGGCCATCTAGTCGCTACTATTGCCAGAGTTGGCAATGCTTCTCAAAAAAGTTGAATTTAGGGGGCTTGCTACTTACGGTGGTCTCGCTTGACCTCTTTTTAACTTTTCCAACTCATTGGACATAGACTTGATGGTGTGGGTCAAGCTCTCAAGATTGGTAGATTCCTTTTGTTTAACCTTACCTAAGGAGGCCTGAGACCTTTTGTCCAAGTCTTTAGAGTCCTTTGATGATTCATTTTCAATGATAGCTCCAATTGTATGCAAGTCCTTTTCAATTGTGATTGCTTCTTCATAATTCTTTGCAAGAGTCGCTTTTACAGTTCCCTTCACGAACTATGTGATGCTTGTAGGTAAGGTAGAATTATAATAATCGATATTCATGGAGTCATGAATTTTCATAACTGTAGGAAATATGTTCAATATATGATTAAACCTCTGATTGAAATCTTTAACTTTTTCTTTCTGCTCCATCTTCATATAGCCCAACTCTTTCAAAAACATGGCAAGGGTTTTGTCATCGGCAAACTTTTCAAGAAACAACTTCTTAAACCCCTTCCAATTCTAGATTGAGTTTAGAGGAAGACTTTGATACCATACAACTTCTTTGCAATCTAAGGTACAAGGGAAAATTCTACATGCAACATCATCATAACATAGCTCAAGCATTTGCAAATGTAGGTAAAAATTGTCCAAATTGTCCTCCACCTTCACTGCTTTGTCAAGGTCATACTTTGTTAACAACTTCTTCTAGTGCCTCGACATCTTGTGTAACACACCCAACAATGCAAGTGGGCCTTGAGTCATCCAATCCAGATCTTGGTCTACCATATATTTGTCTCTGTACTCCTCCTCTTCGTTAGAGTTTGATGGATCTTCCTCTTCTTCTCCATAATATGATGGATCTTCTTCTTCTTCTTCACCACCTAACTTGTGGAAAGTATCACCTAAGAGTACAATGTTTTCTACGTCACCTTCATTAAAATATGGAGCTTGCTCTGGTTTCTTTGTGCTTTTTGCAGTCTCTTCTATCTCTTCAAGGGTGGCGAGAACCAGATCTTCAACTATCTAAACCACTATCCCAATAGGAGTAGTTGCGTTCTTCTTCGGAAAATAAGGCATATTATGTACTCCAAGAATAAGTCTGATAGCCTTTGCAAACTTATGGGTTATAGGTAGGATGGCTTAGATGTCCTCGAATGAAATTTCACAGGTTTGTTCAAGACCAGGCTGCGAAGATCCACCAGCTTCAGGAATATGAGTAGGGGAGGTACTGGGAATATTACTGCCTTGATCGAAAGAATTAGGATTAGGGTGGGTGAGGTTATCAGCCATAAAACATCTAGCTACCCTCCTTATAGTGCCAGAAATAGTGATGATGCTAGACTCGCCAACATTTAAGGGGTCTCCCTGATATGTGGTCCCAATTAGACCTCACGCCGTTTGGGATAGGAGCCCCATCCAGAATATGGCTTTGTTACCGATATCTTAAATATTTCCGTGGCTTTAACTGTCAACAAGAGAGAGGAGCACAAATGTACCTTTGAAAAGCAAGTTAATGTGCTTGGTGAGTGTTAGGTTATAGGTGTCTCAAGGTTCTTCTATTGCGGAGGGAAGGGAAAGTGAGCTTCTAAGAGAGAGGTAATCATACCACCCTAATACAGACACACATGAACAAAACATTTATGTCTAACATCCAACAGAATAGTTCACAAAGATGTGACGACCATTGCAACCAATACAACACATTTTCAATATGATAAGCATTAAAATAGCCGAAAAAGTTCAACTACTTTAGTACAGGTGAAAGCAAACATGAATCATAAATATTCACATAATAGTCTTACAAATATTCATAACTTGAATGAAGAATGTGTTGGCCATCAGCCATCATATATTAAGTAAAATTCCCAAGACACATGTATACATCGAACACCACTAGCTCTAATAGTGGAGCGTTGGAGCCACCACTTGGTCCTCAAAAGAACTAGCTTGTCTCGCTAATGCCTTGCGGGAGGAGCCAAGGTGAAAGGTCATATTTTCATACAATGAGGGTGTATATATAACCAATGGGGTGATGCTTCACCTCCCTTGTGACTCTTTGACTACCCTCATGACTATTTGACTTCCTATGAATTTTCGACTTTACATGACTCTTCATCTTCTGTACATATCCTTTGGAGTTCCACTTTACAATACATTTTCGAATAAGAAATTACATAATCCACAAGAATGATGTGGCATATGATGACTCATGGCATGAAATGACACGACATAACTGACATGGACTTATTGATGACATGGAAATTTCAAACCATTCTTGTTGCTCCTTGCTATGTGTCTTCTTGGGAATGCTCTTTTGTCCACCTCCATATGGCTTAAAGGTAAGGAGTTTTCAGTGATATCAAGTCTTGAGTTGTGATTGCAAACCGGTGTTCTTTTGCTTTCTCTTGATTGATCAACTTGCATAATTGATACAAATATTTCTTCCAACATGTTTCCCTTCTCCATCTCCTTCTTCGTCATCCTGTCATGGTATGATAGGGTACCTGCATCTGCAATTCACTCATGACAAGACGACATCAATTCGATAAACCCCTAGTCTAAGATGTTGCATGTTGATCCACTGAATGAGTAGGAATTGGATGGAAGGATGAGGGACAGGCTTAGTGACTGAGCAATTGTGCCACTTAGGTAGTCAGAGGTGAAGCTTGAGCCTTGACACTGTGCAATGTACAGTTCAGACTAGATTGAGCAAGCAGATTGTGCAGTTTTGGAGCTCAATGAGCTAGGATGAAGGGTTGAGCATTAATTCTGCCTATTGCGTAGTTCTGGAAGGTTGAGCAAGCTAGGTGATTGTGCAATTATGCATTTCAGGAGCTCAAGGGTTGGGCTTGAGGTTAGAGACTACGCAATGCATAGTTGAGGCCAATTTGGAGGGCTAAATTGTGCAGTTTTGGAGGCCAAGGTCTGTGCTTGAGCATTGAAACTGCGTACTACACAATCTTGGGAGGCAAGAACTGTGCATTGCATAGTGTCAAGAGGCGAGGTTGCAACTAGATGGATTATACTGCGCAATGTGAAGTTCAGGAAGGCCGAATGAGGCTAAATTGCTTGGTCGAAGAGCTTTTTGAATTTGACTAAATGTGAGATCGATGAAGCTGATGTGAATAATGATAAGATTCGACTATGATCACACACTTAAAACACTTGATGACACAACGACATAGATCATCCAGGACACATGAACAACATACTTCCCTTAGTGTGACATCTTTGCAATGACTCATGGCAAGTGCGACACTAAAGATACACTTTGCGACGACTCTGATGACACTTGTGCAACAATGCTTACAACTTTAGAAATGAGTATGATGGATGTTTACATGGTAAGATCAACTCATTTACACAAAGGAAACCCCTTGAAATCACCAAAACAAGCTCATATACATTGTACGACACTTAACATGTGAAAATACAACATTTTGTTTTTCTTGCAAAAAGGACCAAAACACTTAGAGAAAACACATACTGTGGATTTCAATGTTTACGATGATAATATGCAAGACCAAAGTAGACTCTGAAATTTGGTGCATGCCAAAATTTTGGAGGGTTTTGTAGCAATGACAACAGATCGATAATCATAAAACTTAAGATAGCATTTATATCATTATTAAACTTAAAATATCAATTATATCATTATAAAACCTTATAGCCAACATCCAAATCCCCATACAAAAGCATCAAAATTCTATGATTAGTGATGCCAAAATCTTTCATAATTTCAATGAGTACTCGTAGTACATGAATACACAAACAACTCCCATGACTCTATAATTTAAAAGCTTAATTTTAAATCAATCTCCATCATTCATTCCATGGTGATATAATGGTTAACATTCAATTTTGTTGAAGTTTCCTCCTTTGCTCTGCAATTATGCACATCCCAAAGACCATTGTCGTCCATAAAAATTTTTCAAGAATAAAAATCAATATATTCTATTATTCTATCCTTAGTTGCCTTATGTTCTCGTTTGGGATTGGAAGCCAAAAGAAAAAACAAATCAAATTTCTATTAAAAAGAAAACGGCGTACATGAGTGTGTGTGGTTTAATGGACAAAGCCTGTACTTTTGGTTTGGGATTGGAAGTTGAAAGGAAAAATAAATCAGATTTCTATTGAAAAAAAATGATGTACATGAGTATGTATGGTTTAATGGACAAAGTCTCTACAATATGCTGAAAATGAAAAACTAGAAAACGTCATTTCCTAAATATTCATAATATTAGTATCATTTTAAGTAGATGATTAAAAAAAAAGATCACTAGCAATGTACCACAATTGTTTATGACAAAAAAGACTAATTATTTAAAACCTACAAAACTCACCCTGCTTTGTCAAAACTAAGATAAAAAACATAAGAACATGCCCAATCTATGAAAAAGATCCTCAATAAAAACTTTGAAATACATAATGCTCATCTAACAATAGAGCCCTTGCTTAGAGAGATTGTGCCTCCATGGGATTTTTGAATGTTGTATATGTGAGAAAACTAAATCTCTTTGAAACTGGACTTCAATCCCTTTTCGAATTTCACAGTAGTGGCAAAGGCTAAATCTAAGCCATCACTTCCAATTTCACAATGGTGGCAAAGGCTAAATCCAATCCATCACTTCCAATTTCATAGTGGTGGAAAAGGCTAAATCCAAGCCATCACTTCCAATTTCACAGTAGTGGCAAAGGCTAAATCCAAGCCATCGTTGATCCAGCCAATTGTAGTGACTTCTACCCATGAATTTGTTCTTAGCCAGCAAGTCGAACTGAAGTGAATATTTATATTCCCCATCCACTACCCTGAGAATTCGCTGCTCAAAGCCCACTTGTGATAACAACTCTCTTATTTTTCTGTTTGTTGTATTCACAAGCGTGGGAATCACTGACCAAATTTGAACATGTCAGAGCCCTTCAAAGGGCCTCTGGCACGTCACAATAGTATGGAGAAAATTTTACTAGTAAAAAAAAAAAAAATTGAATTTTGCCATTTTAAAAAGGAATTGGAATAATATTATAATTTTTTTTAAGAAGGGTTGTTATGTTGTCAACCTGTCTAATTTTTTTTTTTTTAAATTTCATTTTTTCTGAAATCCAAGCTTTGGGAATTTCAATTCCTAACTATCAGTGCACTGTACGTCTATCACAAATTACAATGTTTAAACTTGTAAATTTCCTTTCTTAACTAATGTTAAATCCCATTTCAGAAACAATAGTTTCCGAATTACTCCCATTTCAAAAACAACCATTTCCTTTTGATTGCGTTTTCTAATTTGTGCATAAAGCTTTCCATCCTAGCTTCAAATGAAATGGAATAAAGCTTTCCATGCTAGCTTTTTCAGAAAGTCGGTGACGGTTGAGATTTGTGATATTAACCACTTAGGGCCAGCCATTGCAGAACGAAAGGAAAACATTTCGGAAACAAAGGTATCTCACTGAAACACATTAGCTTGTTCCTCTGTTGAATGGATGGATGAATTAGCTCGTTCCTCTGTTGAATGGATGGATAAGGTAAGAGAGATATAAGCTTTAGTTTCTTTATATTAATATGAATAGCAATTGGAATCTCTAATTTTTTTGGTTTCTGTTTCAGTAATTCATTTGTTATTTGTAGGGTTTGTTTTTCATTTCTTGATTCCACCGTCGAGGGCAGAGCATTGGGTCCAAAGCACCTAGTGAATAGTAAGAATACTACTATAATTTCTTGATTCCAGCAAGGGCAGAGCATTAGGTGAAAAGCCCCTAGTGAATAGTAAGAATACTATTAAAGAGCCATATTTTTAAGGTACTGTATAGTGTGGTGTTTATCGATTTGATTTCTTTGTGAACAATAATTCATCTAATTATTTTCAAAATTGGTAAGGTGATTTGTTGGTTCATTTCTTGTTTTCAGCGACTTTGCTGAGTGTGTAGCATGAGAGTTTCATGTACAAAGGTTCCAATGAGCATTGTTTTTCTGAAGCAATATCGTTCTAAGGTACCTTCCCAACTTCTCTAGACTTTTCTCTAGACTTCTGCTCCTATTCTTCATGATTCCGCTCCCGTTGGTGGTTGTTCATTGAGAAATTATCTCACGAGAGAGGTCCATTTTTTTCAAATTCTGTCATTATTATTTTTATCTATTACTGACATTGCGGCTTAATAGCTTTTAATTTATAATTCTATGTTGTAAGCAATAGCAAGGTGTGGTTATACTATGTTTTAGAGTTTTTAATTGAGATTTGGTAAAACAATTTTTGTTAGATTATTTTATTTCAATGATCCATGTTGTTATATCATGTTTTGGAATTTTATAATTAGAATTTAACAAAATCATTTTTATTAGATTATAATTTTTTAATATATAAATTTATATATATTATATATATATATATATATATATTAATATATATATATATATATATATAATATATATATTATATATATATATATATATATATATACAATTAAAAATCAAACTATGATTCTAATAAATTTTTGCCAAACAAATTTGATAGAAAATATCATAAAAACTCTGACAACATAGAATAGTTACACCAGTGCTTCACAATCAAAAGTTGTAAGTGTGAGATGTTACAATAGATTCGATTTTGACGATTCTACTTGTATGGAATTGGAAGAACTGAGGTATTGAATTAAACATTGTGCTAAATACTGATATAGTGAAGTTATAAAAGAAACTTTGGTATGCATAGGAGAAGCAATCTATCATAAACATCTTACAAGCCAGAAAGAAAGTTTGCCATACATATTTGCTGGAATTGGAGGTACTGTGTTGAACAGTATACTACATACATACATAAATATATTATATATATATATTATATATATATATATATATATTATATATATATATATATATATATATATATTATAATATATATTATATATATATATATATATATATGGAGGTCTGAATTGAACAGTGTACCATATATATATATACACACACAGTGTGGTTAGTGGAAGGATTCTAACATTAAGTAAAACTATTAATCTCGCAAAGTCTCAAACAAAAAATCCATAAACAATACACATTAACCTCACAAATTCTCAAACAACATATAAGAAACGACATGCTAAGCATTGGAGAATTATTACATTCGAACTTGGAACTGCTGTATAAAAGGAAAGTTCAATATATCAAAAATTGAAGCCTTTCAAACGCTGGCAATTGAATATTTATAGAAGATCAAAAAGCATGCCTTGTGTTTAGATTAATTACCATATGCAACAATTATATATTCTATTGTAACTACAAATCAATAAATCTTCAAGCTATTCTTGTTGGAAGAGAAGTCTAATGAGAGGAAATACCAATTCCTACTTCAAATAGATTAGTGCAAGTTCCTTCTCTAGGTGAATTAGTACAAAGACCAGGAAGTAATGATACAACAAGATAAATGTCAAACCACAAAAGCAAAGGCAGCAAGACATTACAAAATATGCATGATAGAAAGTAGTTGTGGCAAGGGAATTCCTGGCCCCCAAGAGTGGAATTGTAAGTTGTTGAAATGAAATAGATAAAGAAGGGAAGAATTTCCGTTTACATGAAGTCCAGACAATAGAGAATGCAACAAACATGTTAAAAAGGGGCCATTCTTGATGTTGTAAGGCAAGGGAGAAGAATTTCTTTTATCAAAGAAAAAAAATGCTCTGATGTGGTAAAAGTGTTTTTCTTAACTTTGTGAGTATTATCATAAAGTTTAGTTTAGTTAGGTAACATTCAAGGAATAACTCTTTGGATAAGGTGCTGAGTGTGGGTGAAGGTATTTATTCCACCAAAGCTATTTAGTTAATCCCAGAAACTATTGGAAACTTGTTTATCTGAGCAAAATGGCCCAGTTACTCCCAGAAAATTGAAGAAATCTGTCTATATGAGAAAAATGGCCCACAGATGGCAAACATGTCCTATTGGGGAAGTTGAATTCATGTAAAATATAACCATTCCTTAGAGCAACAAGGAGTTCCATCTCCTTAGATAATTTATTCAAATGCCACGTCTAATTTACTCATCATTCGAAAACTACCAAAAGCACTCTTTCAGTCCAATGTAGCATGTTTGTAATTACAAATTTCATTAACCATAGTTTGATCATGCATCGACAACATTTCTTTTTACTATTTGGATAACATTGTATTTCTTACATATATGTTCTTCACTAGTCGTATCAATTTAATATAGAAATTTCCTATACCACATCAAATGACTCTTGGCACAATGGAATTTGTAATGTGAAATCATATTATTGAGGCTCTTCTGCCCCATGTTTTCAGAGTGTAATCTTCAACTGCATGTTGAGATGTAAAGTTTTTCTTTCATCTCAAACTAATTCTTTTTTGGATTTTCTTACACCAACCTTTGCTTAATATTACAGTAATTCAAGGAAAAAGACAGAAAACATAACATTTGGCGAACATACATGTTATGAACATAGTTGGCCTGTCACTTGTCATTTACAATGCGTATGAATTGTATGATGAATATTGGACTTGCAGCTGTGTTGGAAAGGGTTATTGTTCTTGATAAACTGAGGAATATCTTGTAGCTTGCAACATTATAAAGACATCAACAACCAATAGTATGTTGTCTTCCAACTCACAACATTAGTTCCAAACTATTACCCTTTCACCATGTGTTAAAAAAAATGAATTTGAAGATAATTTACCATTGTCAATTGAATTGCTTTTTTTTTTTATGTTTTTCATTATGGAAGGGTAACCTGAATATGCACCCTTCTAAATAAAATTAAGACTTGTGCTTCAAATTTGATCACTGGTGAGAATATGCGGACGGGTTGTGTTGGTGGACGTGTAGGGTCTGGGCCAGATCCAACAACTCTTTTATTTTTCTATTTGTTGTATTCACAAGCGTGGGAATATGTTGGGAGTGTGGGGTCTAGGCCGGATCCAACAAATGCCAGGGTTATGACAACCTAGAAGCAATGCATTATGCTTCATACAAAATTTCAAACAGAAGGTGCGATGACCAAGTTGATCTAAGTCGCCAGATTATGCTTCTAGTTCGAACTGCCTGGGTTCAATTCCCAAGGTTCAACATATTCTCGAAGTCAGGATGGCCGAGTGGTCTAAGGCGCCAGACTCAAGTTCTAGTCCTCGATTGAGGGCGTGGGTTCAAATCCCACTTCTGACATCTCCTATTTTATGCCCGACTTCAGTTTCCACCTTTTAGATATTCCCAAAATCTCAAGATTTATATGCTCGACAACTTCTATTTTATGTGCGAGTTCAAATTCCACCTTCCACCTTTCTTTGGCGTTAATCCATAGGAAATCTGTTGCGAGAGGTCCCGAGTTCAACTCTTGGAATGACCCCCGAGCTTCTTACCCACGCAAAGGTTCAAAATATGCTTTTGACATTCTTTCTTTTATGTTTTTGTTGGGTGTTATTTTCATAAGCAATCTCTAGGCATTTTCTAAACTCGGATGGCCAACTGATACAAGACGCTCGACTCAAATTCTGGCCCTCGATCAATGAGGGCGCAATTTCAAATCGCAGCTCCTTTAATGTTCTAGAAAGCTTCACAATATCTACTTACGAGTAATTTTCTTTAAAGTGTAAAATTTGAAAAAATATTGTATTATATTATATTTTTTTAATGTTATGTAAAGTACACTATAGACATTAAAATGATTTATTTTTGTTATTAATATATTTTAGTATAGTTAACATTAGTTAACATAGATTTTCAAATAATTAATTTAAATCATGTATTGAAATATTTTTGAAAAATATAAAGTTAAAATATCCTATTCACAAAATTTTTTTACTTTTATTTATTTATTTATTTTTTTAAAATTATATCACACATGAAAAACTTACTAATCACTATATTAGCATTTTGTTTTGTTGTTGTTGTTTTTTTTTATTATAATGAACATGATTTTTATTGGGAGAATATTTTATCTTTATTTTAGGGGAGACATATGTCACTCAAATTATATATATCACGGGAAAATTACTAATATATTATATATATATTATATATAGATGCCAATATTGTTTTTATTCAAAAGAATATTTTATTTTTATTTTAAAAGAGACATATGTCAACTCAAATTATAGGATTTTTCTTTAGTGCGACTTTTTGGAAGCTTTTACGGTGGGTTTTCCGGTTGAATTTCTCTAAAATCTGGCATGAATTTAGTGAAATCACAAGTTTGATGGGTAATCCTATGCAATCTAAATGCCTCGGGGGTTTTTGAGGGTGCTCAATCCATACATGCAATCAAAAAACTAGTTTAAATAGCACAAATCAAGATTTCACCTCAAATTTTTCCATCGGATTCCGGCACCGGAAAGTCCAAAAACTCGCACTAAAGACAAATCCCAAATTATATATCACATACAAAGAAAGAAAGAAATAAATTATTTTAATGTTCATCGGGCTAAAAATAGCCTATGGGACAGATTTCTTCTTCATGTGGTTGATGTATAAACACTAGCTAAATAGATTATCCCAAGAGCTTACTGCCAAAATATATACATAACTTTCCCTGCTGTCTTTGAAGGTCTCGGATTCTAAAATAAATGTTTTTTTGTTTTGTTTTCAATTTTCTGGAAGAACAAAAAATACATATTCTTTCCTCTCACGCTTCTTTTGGCCTTTTACAGCACCATGTTTCAAAATGAAGTTGATGAGAATTAGTCCTTAACGGAGAAATAAGAATTTATTTTGGCTCTCCAAGAAATATTGGCCTCTATGTACGTTTTTTGTTGGTAATTATGAATGGGATTAAACATTTCAATATAATACTCTTTCTCTCTCCCTAGTTCTTTATCCCAAGTACCCTTGTGTCACTTATCCATAACAAAAGCTTTTATCTCTATACCCTTCACATATAGAAAACTTATCCATCACCTATAGCATATTTATTTTTGTGTTTTTCCTTATAACTAATAGACATTGCTTTTTATTTAAAGAATATTTTATTTTTAATTTTAAAAAAAGATACATGTCAACTCAAAATTATATATCACATATAGATAACTTACTAATCACTCATATACTTATCACATATAGATAACTTACTAATCACTCATAGCATATTTATTTTTTTGTTTTTTATATTATTATTATATGAACATTGCTTTTATTTAAAAAATATTTTATCTTTATTTTAATGAAAACACCTATCAATTCTATGATAAAAACAGACAATATTACACATCTCCATCGTACCATCATTGTATCGTCCAATAAAATAACTCTATAAAATCAACTAATTATTAATTATTATTTATATCAACTGAATCCCCGTCGCCATGGCTTCCATTGGCATCCGACAAAGCCATTATCGAATCTCGGAGGGAAATAACAAGAAAAAAACAAAAGAAAATTTGAGAGGACAAAATTAGGTAAGGAAAAGGTCCTGATGCTCTTAGAGACGCCAGTGATAACAACGGCAGAATTTTCAATTTAAAATGTTTCAGATAAACTGATGCTTTTCTCTTCCTTAAGCAGGGTCTCGGGTCACAGAAAAACAAACCTCAAAGTTCAATCTGCTTTGCAATTTGGGAATAAGAGGTCTTTTAATATGATCGTTAAACTTTCTATTTTTATCTAAAGTACATTGTGAATATTAAAATGATTTTTTTATTATTAATA
>APFE031606552.1:84445-121287 GCA_000404065.3 Pinus taeda | reverse complement strand
TTTTTTAAAAGTATAAGGTTTAAACATCTTATTCACACTTTTTTTTAACTTCTAATCATTTTACCTTTTTTTAAAGTTGATATGAAATTATATATCACATATGGAAAACTTACTAAACACCCATAACACATTTATATTTGTTTTTTATTATAGCCGACATTGCTTTTTTTTATGTAGAGAATATTTTTATTTTAAGAATGACACCTGCCAACTCTATGTTGAGCACAAACAAACTTACACATCTCTATCAGACTTGCTGTAGAATGAGCCTTTCGGCTCCACAAAGCTTTGTGTGGCCATTTTCTTTCCTCTTATTCTTAAGTTAAGTCCAACTTTACCTTTCGATCATTTCCAATTCTCCAACTTAGGAAGCTTTCAACCAAGGGAAAAGAATTGACTAATGTCCAAAAAATAGAGCCATTTAGATGTCTTTTATTTGGGCCTTTGATTATGACTTTATATATTTTTTCACTGTGACGAACTACTACTAAACCTTAGTATTAATGAACCTTTCAATTGTGATTTCTTCTTCATAATTCTCTGCAAGAGTCGCTTTTGTAGTTCTCTTCACGAACTGTGTGATGCTTGTAGGTAAGGTAGAATTATAATAATCAATAGTGATGGAGTCATGAGGTTTCGTAACTGTAGGAAATCTGTTCAATGTATGATTAAACCTCTAATTGAAATCTTTAACTTTTTCTTTCTGCTCCATCTTCATATAGCCCAACTCTTTCAATATCATGGCAAGGGTTTTGTCATCGACAAACTTTTCAAGAAACAACTTCTTACCCCTTCCAATTCTGGATTGAGTTAAGAGGAAGACTGTGATACCATACAACTTCTTTGCAATCTAAGGTACATGGGAAATTCTACATGCAACATCATCATAACGTACCTCAAGAATTTGCAAATGTAGGTAAAAATTGTCCAAATTGTCCTCCACCTTCACTGCTTTGTCAGGTTCATACTTCGTTAACAAATTCTTCTGGTGCCTTGATATCTTGTGTAACACACCCAACAACGCAAGTGGGCCTTGAGTCATCCAATCCAGATCTTGGTCTACCATATCTTTGTCTCTGTGCTCCTCCTCTTTGTTAGAGTCTGATGGATCTTCCTCTTCTTCTCCATAATATGATGGATCTCCTTCTTCTTCTTCACCACCTAACCTGTGGAAAGTATCACCTGAGAGTACAACATTTTTTGCGTCACCTTCGTTAAAAGATGGACCTTGTTCTGGTTTCTTTGTGCTTTTTGCAGTCTCTTCTAGCTCTTCAAGGGTGGCGAGAACCAGATCTTCAACTGTCTAAACCATTATCTCAGTAGGAGTAGTTGCGTTCTTCTTTGGAAAATAAGGCATATTATGTACTCCAAGAATAAGTTTGATAGCCTTTGCAAACTTATGGGTTATAGGTAGGATGGCCTGGATGTGCTCGTATGAGATTTCACAGGTTTGTTCAAGACCGGGCTGAGAAGATCCACCAACTTCAGGAATATGAGTAGGGGAGGTGCTGGGAATATTACTGCCTTGATCGAAAGAAGTAGGATTAAGGTGGGTGATGTTATCAACCATAAAACATCTAGCTACCCTCCTTATAGGCCAGAAATATTGACGGTGTTGGACTCGCCAACATTTAAGGGGTCTTCCCCATATGTGGTCCCAATTAGACCTCACACCGTTTATGGTAGGAGCCCCATCCAAAATATGGCTTGGTTACCAATATATTACAAATTTTCCTTGGCTCTAACTGTCAGCAAGAGAGAGAAGCACAAATGTACCTTTGAAAAGCAAGTTAGTGTGCTTGGTGAGTGTTCGGTTGTAGGTGTCTCAAGGTTCTTCTACTGTAGAGGGAAGGAGAAAGTGAGCTTCTAAGAGAGAGGTAATGGTACCGCCCTAATAGAGACACACATGAACAGAACATGTCCATCTAACATCCAGCGGAATAATTCACAAAGATGTGATGACCATTGCAACCAATACAACACATTTTCAGTATGATAAGCATGAAAATAACCGAAAAGGTTCAACTACTTTAGTACAGGTAAAAGCAAACTTGAATCATAAACATTCACATCATAGTCTTACAAATATTCATAATCCTTGCATGAAGAACGTGTTGGCCATCAGGCTTCATTTATTAAGTAAAAGTCCCAAGACACATGTATACATCGAATACCACTAGCTCCAATAGTCGAGCGTTGGAGCCACCACTTGGTCCTCAAAAGGACTAGCTTGTCTTGCTAATGCCTTGTGGGAGGAGCCAAGGTGAAAGGTCATATTTTCATGCAACAAGGGTGTATATATAACCAATGGGGTGATGCTTCACCTCCCTTGTGACTCTTTGGCTACCCTCGTGACTCTTTGACTTCCTATGACTTTTCGACTTTACATGACTCTTCATCTTCTGTACATGTCCTTTAGAGTTCCACTTTACAATACATTTTCGAATAAGAAATTACAAAATCCACAAGAATGATGTGGCATATGACGACTCATGGCATGACATGACACGACACAGCTGGCATGGACTTATTGATGACATGGAAATTTCAAACCATTCTTGTTTCTCCTTGCTATGTGTCTTCTTGGGAATGCTCTTCTATCCACCTCCATATGGCTTATAGGTAAGGAGTTTTTAGTGATATCAAGTCTTGAGCTGCGATTGCAAACTGGTTGTCTTTTGCTTTCTCTTGATTGATCAACTTGCTTAATCAGCTACAAAGATGTCTTCCAACATGTTTCCCTTCTCCTTCTCCTTCTTTCTCATCCTGTCATGGTATGATAGAGTACCTGAATCTGCAATTCACTCATGACAAGACAACATCAATTCGATAAACCCCTAGTCTAAGATGTTGCATGTTGATCCATTGAATGAGTGGGAACTGGATGGAAGGCTGAGGGAGAGGCTTAGTGACTGAGCAATTGCGCCGCTTAGGTAGCAGAGGTGAAGCTTGAGCCTTGACACTGCACAATGCACAGTTCAATCTAGACTGAGCAAGCAGATTGTGCAGTTTTGGAGCTTAATGACCCAAGATGAAGGGTTGAGCATTGTTTCTGCCTACTGCGCAGTTCTAGAAGGTAGAATAGGCTGGGTGATTGTGCAATTATGCATTTCAGGAGCTCAAGGGTCGGGCTTGAGGTTAGAGACTGCACAATGCACAGTTGAGGCCAAGTTGAAGGGCTGAATTGTGTAGTTTTGGAGGCCAAGGTCCGTGCTTGAGCACTGAAACTGTGTATTGCGCAATCATGGAAGGCAAGAACTGCGCATTGCACAGTGTCAAGAGGCGAGGTTGCAACTAGAGGGATTACACTGCGTAATGTGCACTTCAGGAGGGCGGAATGAGGCTAATTTGCTTGGTCGGAGAGCTTTTTGAATTTGACTAAATGTGGGATCGATGAAGCTGATGTGAACAATGATAAGACTTGACTATGATCACCTTAAAACACTTGACAACACAACAACATAGATCATTCAAGACACATGAACAACATACTTCCCTGAGTGCGACAACTTTGCGATGATTAATGGCAAGTGCGACTCTAAAAATACACTTTGCGGCGACTATGACGACACTTGTGCGACAATGCTTACAACTTTAGAAATAAGTGCGACAAATGTTTACATGGTAAGATCAACTCATTTACAAAAAGGCAACCCCATGAAACCACCAAAACAAGCTCATATACATTGTACGATACTTAACATGTGAAAATACGACATTTTGTTTTTCCTGCAAAAAGGACCAAAACACTTAGAGAAAACACATACAATGGATTTCAATGTTTGCGATGATAATATGCAAGACCAAAGTAGACTCTGAAATTTGGTGCGGGCCAAAATTTTGGAGAGTTTTGTAACAACGACAACAGATCGACAATCATAAAACTTAAGATAGCATTTATATCATTATAAAACTTAAAATATCAATTATATCATTATAAAACCTTATAGCCAACATCCAAATCCCCATAAAAAAGCATCAAAATTCTATGATTAGTGATGCCAAAATCATTCATAATTTCAATGAGTACTCGTAGTACATGAATAAACAAACAACTCCCATGACTCTATAATTTAAGAGCTTAAGTTTAAATCAATCTCCATGATTCAATCCATGGTGATATAATGCTTAACATTCAATTTTGTTGAAGTTTCCTCCTTTGCGCTGCAATTATGCACATCCCAAAGACCATTACCATCCTTAAATTTTTTTCAAGAAGAAAATTCAATATATTCTATTATTCTATCCTTAATTGCCTTATTGTTCTCGTTTGGGATTGGACGCTGAAAGAAAAAACAAATCAAATTTCTATTAAAAAGAAAACGGTGTACTTGAGTATGTATGATTTAATAGACAAACTCTGTACTTTTGGTTTGGGATTGGAAGTTGAAAGGAAAAACAAATTAGGTTTCTATTGAAAAGAAAACAATGTACATGAGTATGTATAGTTTAATGGACAAAGCCTGTACAATAGACTGAAAATGAAAAACTAGAAACCATCATCTCCTAAATATTCATAATATTAGTATCATTTTAAGTAGATGCTTCAAAAAAGATTACTAGAAATGTCCCACAATTGTTTATGACAAAAAGACTAATTATTTAAAACCTACAAAACCCACCCTGCTTTGTCAAAAGAAAGATAAAAAAAAAATAAGAACATGCACAAACTATGAAAAATATCCTCAATAAAAACTTTGAAATACATAATGCTTATCTAACAATAGAGCCTTTGCTAAGAGAGATTGTGCCTCCATGGGATTTTTGAATGTTGTATATGTGAGAAAACTAAATCTCTTTGAAGGTGGACTTCAATCCCTTTTCGAATTTCACAGTAGTGGCAAAGGCTAAATCCAAGCCATCACTTTCAATTTCACAGTGGTGGCAAAGGGTAAATCCAAGCCATCACTTCCAATTCCACAGTAATGGCAAAGGCTAAACCCAAGCCATCGTTGATCCAGTCAATTGTAGTGACTTCTACCCATGAATTTGTCCTTAGCCGGCAACTCGACCTGAAGTGAGTATTTATATTCCCCATCCACTGCCCTGAGAATTGCCTTTGCTCAGAGAGATTGTGCCTCCATGGGATTTTTGAATGTTGTATATGTGAGAAAACTAAATCTCTTTGAAGCTGGACTTCAATCCCTTTTCGAATTTCACAGTAGTGGCAAAGGCTAAATCCAAGCCATCACTTTCAATTTCACAGTGGTGGCAAAGGGTAAATCCAAGCCATCACTTCCAATTCCACAGTAATGGCAAAGGCTAAACCCAAGCCATCGTTGATCCAGTCAATTGTAGTGACTTCTACACATGAATTTGTCCTTAGCCGGCAACTCGACCTGAAGTGAGTATTTATATTCCCCATCCACTGCCCTGAGAATTCGCTGCTCAAAGCCCACTTGTGATAACAACTCTCTTATTTTTCTGTTGTTGTATTCACAAGCGTGGGAATATGCGGACGAGTTGCGTTGGTGGGAGTGTAGGGCCTGGGCCGGATGCAACGACTCTTTTATTTTTCTGTTTGTTATATTCACAAGCGTGGGAATATGCTGGGAGTTGTGGGGTCTGGGCCGGACCCAACAAATGCCCGGGTTATGACAACCTCGAAGCAATGTATTATGCTTCATACGAAATTTCAAACAGAAGGCGCGATGACCGAGTTTGTCTAAATCACCAAATTATGGTTTTGGTTCAAAGGGGCCGGGTTCAAATCCCAAGGCTCAACGTATTCTGGAAGTCAGGATGGCCGAGTGGTCTAAGGTGCCAGACTCAAGTTCTGGTCCTCGATTGAGGGCGTGGGTTCAAATCCCACTTCTGACATCTCCTATTTTATGCCCGACTTCAGATTCCACCTTTTTGATATTCCCAAAATCTCAGGATTTATATGCTCGACAGCTTCTATTTTATGCGCGAGTTCAAATTCCACCTTTCTTTGGCGTTAATCCATAGGAAATCTGTTATGCGAGGGGTCCCGAATTCAACTCTCGGAATGACCCCCGAGCTTCTGCCCAACTTCAGATTCCACCTTTATGATATTCCCAAAATCTCAGGATTTATATGCTCGACAGCTTCCATTTTATGCCCAAGTTCAAATTCCACCTTCCTTTGGCGTTAATCCATAGGAAATCTGTTATGCCAGAGGTCCCGAGTTAAACTCTCGGAGTGACCCCCGAGCTTCCCACCCACGCCAGGGTTCCAAATATGCTTTTGACATTCTTTCTTTTATGTTTTTGTTGGGTGTTATTTTCATAAGCAATCTCTGGGCATTTTCTAAGCTCGGATGGACAACTAAATTTTATACATAATGTAATTAAATTCTAAGAATAATAGTAATTTAATATAACAAGAATACTATTTGTTTGACTAAGGTAATTTAATAATATTGGAATAATAAAATATTTAATAAATATAGATTTTTTAATAAACATAAATTATTATATTATTTATGAAATTTATTTTAATTTAATTTTCTAATAGACCATTATATCTCAAAATAAAATAAAAAATATTTATATTATAGTTTTTAGATTATACATATACATTTATTAATAAACAAATACATTTAGTTAATTAACAAATAAATTCTTTTTATATATAATTTACCTGATTTAGCTAATTTCTATGAAAATTATATATTATTCGTTTTTAGATATACATATACATTTATTAATAAACAAATACAATTAGCTAAATTAACAAATGAATTCTTTTAATATATTATTTACTTGATTTAGCTTATTTCGAAAAATAATAATAATTAATTAAAACAAGAATGTTGGTGGTTTGACTTGGGTCATTAGGTCAAAATTAGTTGTTGGCAATATAGCCGTTGGAGTCTCTGCACATTCTATTTAACAAGCGAAGCTGGATTGGTTCTTCAACTTGTCCTGATGATGAACCACACTGGTTGGTTCGAAACGCGTGGACAAAAGATTGTTTATTAAATTATGTAGTGAAATATTTTTGAAAAGTATAAAATTAAGACATATTCACACATTTTTTTACTTTTAAATATATTACTTTTTTTAAAAAAATTATATTACATATGAAAAACTTACTAATCACTTATAGCATTTTGTTTTGTTTTTATTATAATGGACATTGTTTTTTATTTAGAGAATATTTTATTTTTATTTTAAGAGAGACATATGTTAACTCAAATTATATATGTTAATGGAAAATTTACTAATCATTCATAACATATTTTGTTTTTGTTTTTGTTTTTGTTTTTTATTATAACAGAGATTGTTTTTTATTCAGAGAATATTTTATTTTTATTTTAAAAGAGACACATGTCAACTCAAATTATAGGAGTTGTATTTGAAGCTTTTATGGTGTGTTTTTTCCAGTAGAATTTCTCTAAAATCTGGCAGGAATTTATTGAAATCACAAGTTTGATGGGAAATCCTGTGCAATCTAATTCCCCAAGGGGTCTTCGAGGGTGCTGAATCCATATTTACAGTTAAAAAACTAGTTTAAATAACACAAATCAAGATTTCACCTCAAGTTTTTCCATCGGATTCCGACACCGCAAAGTCCAAAAAGTCGCACTAAAGACAACTCCCAAATTATATTTCACATACAAAGAAAGAAAGAAATAAATTATTTTAATGTCCACACTGCTAAAAATAGCCTATGGCACAAATTGCTTCTTCATCTGGTTGATGTATAAGCACAAGCACTCCCAGCTTCTGGTTAAATAGATTATCCCAAGAGTTAGCTGCCAAAATATATGCATAACTTTCCTTGTTGTCTTTGAAGGCCTCAAATTCCAAAATAGATGTTTTTCTGTTTTCAATTTTCCTGAAGAACAAAAAATAGATATTCTTTCCTCCCACACTTCTTTTGGCCTTTTACAGTGCCGTCACAACGGAGTTGATGAGAATTAGCCCTTAATGGAGAAATAAGGATTTTGGCTCTGCAAGAAATATTGACCTCTATGTACGTTTTTTGTTGGTAATTATGAATGGGATTAAACATTTCAATATAATACTCTTTCTTTCTCCCGAGTTCTTTATCCCAAGTACACTTGCGTCACTCATCCATAACAAAAGCTTTTATCTATGTACTTTTTACATATGGAAAACTTACTAATCACCCATAGCATATTTATTTTTGTTTTTTCTCCTTATAACTAGACATTGCTTTTTAATTAGAGAATATTTTATTTTTATTTCAAGAGAGACACATGTCACCTCAAATTATATATCACATACGACTAACTTACTAGTCATAGCATATTTATTTTTGTTTTTATTTTTTATTATTATATTAGACATTGTTTTTAATTTAGAAAAAAATTATTTTTTACTTTAATAAAAACACATATCAATTCTACTTTCGAGAACAGAAAATCTTACACATCTCTATCGTACTATAATTTAATAAAATCAAACCTATAAACTCAATTAATTAATATTTATATCAACTGAATCTCCTTTTATTTTTTATCTAAAGGATATTTTATTTTTATTTTAATAGAAACACATCAATTCTACGTTGAGAACAGATAATCTTACACATCTTCATCATACTATACTCCAACAAAATAAATCTATAAAATTAATTATTATTTATATGAACTGAATCTCCATGGCCATGACTTTCATTAGCATCCGATAGCCATTATCGAATCTTGAAGGGAAATAACAAGAAAAAAACAAAAGAAAATACGAGAGGACAATATTAGGTAAGGAAAAAGTCCAGATGCTCAGAATGACAGCAACCTTGCAATGGAGTTTTTCATTGGCGCTTTGCTCTCATGGTTTTTTCAATTTAAAATGTTCCAAATAAATGGATGCTTTCCTCTTCGTTAAGCAGGGCCTCGGGTCACAGAAAAACAAATCTCCGAGTTTAATCTGTTAGTATAGATTTATTTAATCACACATCTAACATGAACATGAATTTGAATTTATATCAACTTTTTTACATGTAGATTTAATGTAAAATTTGGAAAAACAATTGTATTTTTGTATTTATGAATGTTATATAGAATACGTTATGAACATTAAAATGATTTTTTTTGTTATTATATATTTAAAGTATTAATTAATATTAGTTAATATAGATTTCAAATAGTTTATTTAAATCTAGTGTTGAAATATTTTTAAAAAAGTATGAGGTTTAAACATCTTACTCACATTTATTTATTTATTATATTATTATTATTATTATTATTATTTTATTTTTAATCAATTTTACTTTTTTTAAAGTTGATATGAAATATATATCACATATGGAAAACTTACTAAACACCCATAACATATTTATTTTTGTTTTTTATTATAGTTGACATTGTTTATTTATTTAGAGAATATTTTTATTTTAAGAAAGACACATGTCAACTCTATGTTGAGCACAAACAAACTTACACATCTCTATCATACTCGCTGTAGAATGAGCCTCTGGATTCCACAAAGCTTGTGTGGCCATTTTCTTTCCTCCTATCCATAAGTTAAGTCCAACTTTACCTTTCAATCATTTCCAGTTCTCCAACTTAAAAAGCTTTCAACAAAAGAAAATAATCGACTAATGTCCAAAAAAATAGAGCCATTTAAATGTATTTTCTTTGAGCCTTTGATTATGACTCTATATGTTTTTTCACCATGACCAACTACTAGTAATCCTTAGTATTAATAAACCTTACCAGATTTTTACTCTTATGCCTTCCCAAACTAGCATGTATCTTTTAGTCCCTAATCACCTTTAAATTTTCATTTGGCTAGTCTCTTTTATTTTCCTAATGGGATCTCTTTCCCCTTCTTCCTTCCCATAGAAACTTGAAGTGTGTCTTTCATATTCCTTTAATGATTGATTGCAAGAGGAATGCGATAAAGATCTAGTAAATAGCGACTGCTTTCAAAACATATTTGATTAATGTAAGTCATTCACTTAGGGACATAAAAATATTACTCCAAGATTTAATTCTAATTTCAACCTTTTATGTTAGCTATTTCTAGTCTTTAATACTATATGCATTAGATTTACATTAAATTTCGAGTACCTAATGTTAATGTTAAGGGCAAGAACCGTGTATAGTAGTAGAGTCCTAATCACTTGCTCATGCTAGGTGACTTCTTAGTGCAGAGAAAAGAGAGATTTTGTAATATTTGACACCATTCATTTAACAACTTATGATTTTTTAAGTATAATATGGATGAATATGACGTATATTGAGAATATGATATTTTTGGTTGTTGGACAAAAGGTCGAATATGATATTTTTGGTTATGAGAGATGGAATATGAAAATGAGAAATATTCTTGATTTCTATAAAAAGAAAAAAAAAAGTTATATTAATGTCTAAAAGCAACTTAAAAAGATGAATATAAGAACAAAAATAAACTCATCATAGATATCAAAGAGAGAGTGTGAAATGTGTTTTTAATAAAATCAAAATCAATATCCATATTGAGTTGTGTATATTATTTTTAAGTTATACAATAATAAAATGAGCTACATTAGAAAGCAAATGTGGTAAGTCATTGAATGCAAAATATTTTCAAAAGTATTGTGTTAAATTGGTTAACAATGAAGTTACACTTTTGAAATATTGTCTATGAATATGAGAGGTGACTCATTCTTTATCACCTCTTCAAGGATGTCTAGAAAACATGCATACATAGTATTATTGAAGCATTTCTAAACATCCGTAGAGGAAGACTAGGATACATATCCATTTCCATTGGTATACCACTTCTCAAAATAGAATTTTACACCCCCAACCTAACGTAAAGCCGTGGGAGAAATTTAGATTTTGGGATAAATGTCTTCCACAACATTCATGACAAGATAAAGTTCAAATTGAGTATAAGGAAGCCAAGTCAACCTCAAAGGACATTAGATAAAGTTCAAATTGAGTATAAGGAAGTTAAGTCAACCTCAAAGGTCATTAGATAAAGTTCAAATTGAGTATAAGGAAACTAAGTCAACCTCAAAGGTGATTAGGTCCTCAATCAATGTTGTCACCCTTGGTCTCTCATATATAGGGAAAATTTTAAGGATGTAATTTTTCCTAGAGTTTAGAAACCTTGGCGAAGCTGACTAGTTCCTAATATGCAAACTATAAAATCTTTATGTAGATTATCTTCCGGATACATCACATTAGGTTTGTTTTTTTTTTTTTTTTTTGATCGATGTTTCGAACCAGCAACAGTGGTTCATCTTCAGGATGTGAGATATTGTTGAAAGACTGTTCTCATTTTTTCAAATATATAGAGATGAGATGCTTTAGCCGACAGATATTAGAATTTAAAATTTTTTAATTTATTCTATTATGTTTAATTATAATTTTATGTTTTATTATATTTTCTAATTAATTATATTTAGGGATTTAAATTCATTATCTAATTATTATCTTTTTATTAGGGTTAATGGTTTTGGGTTATATTAATTATATATATATATTTTTGGCGATATTTTTGTAAAAAGATTCAAATTCTTAATGATTTTATATAGTCTTTATAAAATATTGGCGATTTTTAGGACAAAATAATTTGATAGTATAAAATTTGGGCGAATTCGTTTTACAAAAAATGGAATTAGCGAATCATTTTTTTGGAAAAACCATGGACAATTAGCTGCCCCTAAAATTTTCCTTGCTCATATAAATGATAACCTAAACTACTTTGTAAGAAAATAGAGTATTTCATACATTTATGTGATCAATTTTTTTTGAAAAAAACTAAATAATAATGGTCTTCATGTTACAATCCTTAACTCTTAAAAATGAATACTTTAAAAATTCTCAATACCTTAATATCAAAACCCCTAAATATAAAATAATATTCTACAACAAATTTTTTTCATGAAAAAGGGTCAACACATATTCACTTCTTTGAAAATGCAATGTCTTAATAAACTAAACTCTGATACATTTAGTTGTAATTGTATATTGTGGATGAATGATGGTTACTCCTCTTCTTTTCATAAGAAAAAAATTGTTTATATTCATTAGGTATGAATATACAAGGTTTTTCTAGTAAAAAAAAAAAAAAACAAATGAAAAAGTGAGTATCATTTAAATTTCTCAACGCATTAGTAAAAATTGTAATATGATCTCTTGATATTCATTGCATGACATGTTTTCAAAAAATGGTGAAAGATTAGAGATCAAATTCCATTAAGTCAAGTTCCTCCTTGTCGAGGAATATTGTGGTTTTGAAAAAGCCTATTGAAAGCTCCAAAGCTTCTTTTATAAGGTTCTCTTCTAACGTGTTCAATGCTCACATAATATGGTTAAAAGAAAGCCATTCGAAAGACACGATTGCCTCCTTTATATATTGTAGTAAAGACTAGAGAAAAATATTTTCTACAATTGTTTTCGTCTTTGCCCAATCGATACTATTTTGTAATCTCCAAAGACCTATGACTTGGAGATGTTTTTTTGTGATGCAATTGAGAGGAGAGTTCTTAAAGATATGAATTTGGTATGGTTGTTTATTCCATGCCCAACACTATATTTTATATGGAAAAAGCATGTACTCGAGAAGTGTAGGATCACACTAATTATGCAAATGGAAGGGTGGCCTTGGGTGGTGCCATCAAAATATTCCAAAGATATGTTTTGATTTTGTATTCTAAACAAAGTTTGAAAATCATGCCTAATGAAATGTAGACATGGATGTCCTTTGATCTAAAGATGTTGTTGTTTCGAGCCCACCAAATATCAAACGTAAAGAGACATGGGAAACCTAAAAACTATGTAGCAGTGCGATCTTGTAGCTATTCCTTCAAGCAATCCATTATGCTTATTTGTGACCAGTTGATTTGAATTCCAATATCTGTTATGACTGTTATAACCACCTGCACTAACTATGAGTACAAAATAAATAGATGAGTGATACTTTCCTCGAAAGACTTGCATAATGGACAACGATTGGGATTTGTCCACCCTCTTTTCAAACCATTATCCCAAGTGAGTAATTTGTTTTCTACAACTACCAAGAGAGTGATTTTTTGTTTGAGAGGAGAAATTTTCCGCAAAGTTTTCCATTACCATTAAAATTCACCAATGACAAATGAATCAATATAAGAAGAGTAACCATGTTATGTTGTGAAGTTTCCATTCTTTGGGTTTTTTGTGCATGCAAGGTCATCTTCAACTTCCTCTTGAAGTATGATGAAATTTAAGTTTGGAAGATTTTATGTATGATTCCCATTTAGCTACTATAGGCCTCGAAAGACCCAAATTTACTGTGGTTGATATACAACCCTCTTGGCCCCATAATTAGGGAGATTGTGCTTTAATGTTTGAAGTAGAAAAATACTTCCTAACTTGGTGACAATGGTTAATGAGAACATTAGAGAGTTGATATTTATCCCCAACTCAAACCTAGATTGACCAACCTATGTCTACTACAACTAGACTACACCTTTCAGTCAAACTCTGCCCATAACTTCATTTTAATCTATAGTAGCTAGATACAATGCCAAGTCCTACACAAATTAGATTATCCAACAAGCATAGTAGGAATACATCTGACATATGCCTAAAAACGTTATATAATGTTTATACTTAGCCTACACAAGAATACAAGGACCAATCACACCTATTATATGAGAGACAACCACAAAACACAAGTATGGATGGGCACTAAGGTAAGTGCCTTAACTCTTCATTACATAAGAATGTTACAATTACAATAAAGGATTATGACCAATATTTTTGCACTCATTTATAGACTACAATTACAATGAAAAGCAACTAGTCAACTGTCCATCCAACCATTGAAACATCCACAAGAATGCCTCTTATATGTGATGTTCCATCTCATTGTCAATTACCTAATGCAAGGTTACTTGTGATGCCTAAGCCCTAGACTTAGCTACCATATACCACTTATGACTTATAGTCACTCTTAATAGAAGTAGAGTTTGGCATGAATAACTCAAACATCTAAATTTCTAGAGCTTGAAGTTCACGATGAAGCACAACATGGTTACTAGAACTATCTAAGGTTGTTCTCTCTCATGGAGTATGTGAATGACATGTGGTTGACAAGCATCATCATGATATCTTTGAAATAATGAATGCTGGAATTGCAAATGCTTGAATAAAAGTTCTCTGTAGTGACGTATGATCCCTAAACAAACTATCCCTAAATGATGCAAGGTATTTCTTAACCTCCATGGTTAACATTTTCAAATACACTTATATATATTTCTTAAATAATAAGAATGTTCTATATAGATATACTTGCTTATATTTCTTGAATAATAAGAATATTCCTTTAAATAATATGTACATAAAGATTTTGGAAATGGTCGTATAATAATATTTTTTGAAAATATTTATACCTTATACACTTTAAAAAAATGACATGACATAGGGTAAAAATAACATATTGTTTGCTTTGAGCCAAAGTCTTTCAATTCAGTTTTGAGTCAAACTTAAATATCAATTCTATCATCATAAAATCTTAAACCTAAAACTATCTTGGAAGCAACGGAAAATACTCTACACAACATTTTAACCAACAGTTGATCTACGGTCTAATTCCTCAGTTCAAATTCCACTCTCAAGTTATGTTATATGTCAGGATGGCCGAGTGGTCTAAGGCGCCAGACTCAAGTTCTGGTCCTCGATTGAGGGCGTGGGTTCAAATCCCACTTCTGACATTTTCGCCTTTATATTTCTTGTCAGTGTATATCCTCGATCCCACTTCTCGTCCTCGATTGAGGGCGTCAGTACAAAATCTACCTTCTTTAATTTTCCCGAACTCTCAGGATTTACAGGCTCTATCTTGTCAGTTTATATCCTCGCTCTTGATTGAGGGCGTGAGTACGAAATCCACCTTCTCTAATTTTCCTGAACTCTTCCCGAACTCTCAGGATTTACAGGCTCTATGTCAGGGTATTTCATCTGCAACGAGTAGAGTGCAAGAGGTCCCGAGTTCAATTCTCGGAATGCCCCCGTCCTTGCATTCTGTTCGGCGTAACCACAAACGTGGTTTTGATTTCTACATCTAATCGTTTGTGTTTTGTTCGGTGTTATCTTTCATAGGCGATCTGTCAGACTTTTCTAAGTCAGTATGGCCAAGTAGTACAAGGCGGCCGACTCAAGTTCTGTTTCTCGATCGAGCGCTCGAGTTCAAAAATAATCTCTGAATTCTAGAAATTCTCAGGGTTGCCGAATCAATTCAGGGCATTTGGTCTAGTGGTATGATTCTCGCTTAGGGTGCGAGAGGTCCCGAGTTCAATTCTCGGAATGCCCCGAATTGTGTGTTCTGCTGAAGTTATACTTGCCATTCTATGTCCACCGCAGTTTTGTTTTTTTTTTTTGTTTTAATTGCCATTCTATGTCCACCGCAGTTTTGTTTTTTTGTTTGTTTTAATTTCCACTAGAAAATGGTAGAATTGTAGTTGGTCATAAATGCTGGTTTGTTTTAATTTTTACTAGAAAATGGTAGAGTTATAGTTCGTCATAAATGTTTGTTTGTTTTAACCTCCACTAGAAAATGGTAGGGTTATAGTTGGTCATAAATGCTCTTTTTCTTGTTTTAACTTCCACTGAAAAATGGGAGAGTTTAGTTGGTCATAAATGCTCTTCTGGACTTTTGTTTGTTTTAACCTCCACTAGAAAATGGTAGGGTTATAGTTGGTCATAAATGCTCTTTTGCTTGTTTTAACTTCCACTGGAAAATGGGAGAGTTTAGTTGGTCGTAAATGCTCTTTTGGATATGCTTGTAGTTGATCATACATGCTCTTTTGGACTTTTGTTTGTTTTAACCTCCACTGGAAAATGGTAGAGTTGTAATTGGTCATAAATGCTCTTTTGCTTGTTTTAATCTCCACTAGAAAATGGTAGAGTTGTAGTTGGTCATAAATGCTCTTTTGCTTGTTTTAACCTCCACTGGAACATGGTAGAGTTGTAGTTGGTCATAAATGATCTTCTGGATATACTTGCTATGTATAGCCTTCATGACCTCATTTTTAAACTATTGTTGCCAATTTAGATAATTGCATCACTTTGGTACCAGTCAAGGCTCATTATGTGTTAATGAGTCCAATGTGTTGGGAAGGAATGACAAAGGCTCATTATGTGTTAATGAGTCCAATGTGTTGGGAAGGAATGATAAATTCCATTAGATCATCAAGTTTTCTTCCTAAGCAAGTTTGAAGGGTTTTTACAAGGGAAGGAGCATATAAGGATGTTGCACTTGCTAGACCCTATCAGGGTTTTTAAGATGTTAGAAGTTGATACCTATTTATAGACCAATAACTATGATTTTAGTGCTATAAAAAAGTCACATTCTTCATCTAAACTAGAAGGGGTGTATTAGGTTAATATGGTTAAGATGACAAACCCATATAAGGAAATGGTGTGGATTTTAAATAAATTGGTTGGGAAAAGTCAATGGTGTAAGTACAAAGGTATACTGTCTATATCATTTATTACACTATGTCTAAAAAGTAAATGTAAAGGTATGTTGTTTATATTATTTATTACTCCATATCTAAAAGACAAATCTTTGATTAGGGTTGGATCATGTCAAATGAGATATCATGTTAATTGTCTAGATTCAAGAAGGTCAAGAGATTTGTTTATCATTGTGCTTGGTTTTTGCTTTAGATTTCTATAATTCCCTTAAAAGGTTGATACCCCAAGGCTTTATAAGATTAGAGGTAGACTTAGTACAAATAGTACTATATTCCTTTGAGGAAAAATGCCCTATTTCATTTCTACAAATTCCGAGATGCTTTTGTAGGAAGGTTTAGGAGATTGGTGATAGGTAGTGACTGATTATTTGACAAAAGAAACTAGGAATAGGTAAGAAAAGGTGAATACTTCTATGAATAACAAAATACCGAGATATCAACATGTTCGAACTCAAGGGGAAAATCTACTATCTTTCAGAGTTTATCCATGATCATTTCTTTGTGACAAAACTCTATAGGCAATATTCAAAATGGCATGATTTCCTCCATAATAAGAAGTCCCCTATATGACCTGTAAACTTGTGGTAGCAATTGTGAAAGATGTATGGCACCTATCTAAGATGGTTTCAGGATTAAATTCTCTCAGCCTAAAGGAAGCAAAAGCTTTCTAGAGTATGATCTATATAAGGTATTCAAAGCCTAATGATTTCAATTGGTTGCAACAATAGATTCACATATGACTGGGAGATAATGAAGACATTAGTATTGAAATTGTCTTTCTTGAAAAAACACATAAAAGTTCTCTCTCTCTCTCTCCCTCTCTCTCTCTCTCTATCTATCTTATATATATTATATATATATATATATATATATATATATATATATATATAATATATATATATATACATATCCAAGGAAAATTTCAGAGAGAAATCTAAAGGATACTTCCTTGCATTCATGGATGGCATACCTTGTACACTCATTGGCGTAAATTAGTACATCTAACCCATGTGCACCCAAATTAGGCACATGGTGTTGGTAGGCCGAAATGCTCTATTTTTACCCCCTTGCTATTACAAAACCACAATCATTAACCTCTGTTTATCTCCATAAACCTCCTCATTCGTGCACTAGTCCAAGAACACTGTCTATTCCTACATAAACTTCATATTTCATGTTTAAGGTTTATTAGGTGCTTAATTAATCATTTTAAATAGATTCCATGCCTTTAATATTTCTTGTAACTTATGTTTACTTTCCTAAAGTATTTGATAAGCTAAAGTATTAATCATTATACTAGCTTGATTTAGTGCAGATAGATTCTTGCACAACCAGCAACTATCCATTACGTGATCTCTGTAGTAGCTTGATCACTTCACGCGGGCATCTTGGTCCATGTCATCCAGTTTGGTTGTGGTCATCCGGAGTTGAACTAAAGTGGCGAATAGTCAAGGATATGGCCGAGGATAAGGTCTACAACCAACGATTAGTTCACAACTTATTATAGCTGCTGGCTTACTTTTGTAATTTTATTTGTTATTTCGTTTTAGTCGAAAGGCTCGATTTGGAACGACTGTGTAATTTTTTATTATGGCCATAGGCCAAATGGTTGTATAAAGTATAGCTCTCATATAGAACTAGGTTAGCGAGCGGTAATGATAGCAGTGCAATTGTAATTTTTGGTTAATTTGTAATCTCGTTGTCGCCCTCGTTCTGGGTTGGACTTAACTCATAATGTATATTTTGCTAATTGGAATCAATACAAGGAGCTGCACCATGATTTTCACATTCGGCATTTTAATTCTTCATTGATGTGTTATTAACGTGTTGAAGGTTCTCGTTTCCTAAAACAGGAAATGAATTGGTTAGCTAGGGCCCAGCCAACCCAGCTCGTTTACCCTCTTGCTTTCGTTATCTTAAAGGTGTGTGTTAACTTTGTTTATTTGCAGAAGCATGGTTTAAATCTTAATTTCGTTTTTGTTCATGAATTCTGATTTATTTCGTTAAACATGTAGAAATTTCCCACTGTAGATCAACAAATTATGCAATATACTAAAGCAAAATACAATATCTACTTCTATAACAACCTTGCGGAAGCTTAAACGATTTTGAGCAAGATCAAATATAACACATATAACTGAGAATGAGAAAGCAATCACACATGAACACATAAGAATACTCTGGGGAAAGCCTCAGCTAAAACCCCGATCTCTGTATTATCATATAAGTGAAAATATGTTCAGATTACACAAAGCATTAACTCACAAGCTATCCTGCTCTCAGTATAATCCAACAATACAACTCACAGACTGAACTGACATGCGTGAGTTATTTATAAGAGAATATTCAGTTATCTGAAGTGCAGCAATTACATGCATGCATGCATTAACTAACTGAACTCACAATTATTTCAACAAACTATTTGAACTAATCTAACTGGAATTAACTCAGTTAACTGAGCTAACTAACTACAACTCAAAGTACAACTCATCCCGATCTCCTTTAATCAAGGGATAACTTCCTCAATCAATGGAGAAACTGTTGCATTGCTTCACATAGATTTCATGTTTGATTTTCTACAACTAATTAACTCAAGATGAATTGATTAATTATTTTACAAATAACTGCTAAGATCAACTTCGAATTTTAATTCTCAATTTTAGTTTAGGGACTAACTAAAATTGGAATGTATCTCGAAATGCTATTTATAGCAGTGCTAATTTTAACACTTCTATTTTTAGAATTTCTTCTTGTTATTTTCAACACTCGCTCTCAACAAGAAAGGGATTATCAGTCACCCCAATCCTATCCCTGTGGAACTCGAACTTGCATTTTGACAATGCCTTAGTTAAAATATCTGCATCCTGTTCCTCGGTCGAAACATACAGCAACAACATGATCCTCTTCACCACACAGTCTCGAAGATGATAGTACCGGATATCAATGTGTTTGGACCTTTCATGAAATACTGGATTCTTAGAGAGTTTGATACAACTATGATTATCACAGTAGATCACAGCTGGATCCATCCTCTAACTAAACAATCCCACTAGAATCTTCCGCATCTAAATGGCCTCACATGCTGACTGACTGGCAGCCATGTATTCAGCCTCTTCTCAGCTAAGTGCAACTGACCTCTATTTCCTACTGTACTAGGAAACTGCAGCTGAACCAAGGTTGAAGATTCCTCCAGAAGTGCTCTTCCGGTCTGATCAACTCCCTGCCCAATCTGCATCTGTGCAGCCTTGAAGCTTCAATCCCTCTATCCGTCTGTACCACAATCCATACTTAGATGTGCCTCTGAGGTATCTTAGCACATGCTTCGCTACCTTCCAATACAACTTGGTAGGCTGAACCATAGCTTGACTTAGCTCGTTCACTGCAAAGCATAAGTCTGGTCGTGTGTTCACTAGATACATTAGTGAACTCGCAAGTTGCCGATAAACAGTAGCAGCTACTACCTCACTTGAAGTAGCATCCTCCTTCCTCCAGTTCCCAGCTAGAGGAGTCTGCATGGGCTTGCACTTCTCCATGTGGAAACGTCTGAGTATCTCAATGGCATACTTGCCTTGAGACACAAATACTTCCCCATCTTTCTGACACACTTCCATGCCTAGAAAGTAGTGCATAAGACCCATGTCTTTCATCTCAAACTCTCTTGCAAGGTCCTCCTTGCAAGACTTGATCAACTGATCATCACCCCTTCAAAATCAGATCATTGACATAAAGAACAATGATCAATGGCTTACCTTCTACCATGATATGGTAAAGGTTCGCATCTGCTTCACTCTTGGTGAAGCCCAACCCGGTGAAATAGCTGTCGATCCTAGTGTACCAAGCACGAGGTGCTTGCTTCAACCCATACAAAGCCCTCTTGAGTCAGCACACATGCGACTCATGATCGAAGGTCTCAAAACCTTTCGGCTACTCAATGTACACCTCTTCCTCAATCTTCCCATTGAGGAACATGGTTTTCACATCCATGTGATGGATCTTCCAACCCATCTGCATTGATAGTGCTAACATCGCTCTGATACATGAGTACCTTGCTAAAGGAGCAAAGGTCTCATCGTAGTCAATCCCCTTGACCTATGAGAAACCACAGGCAACAAACCTTGCCTTATATTTCTCAACACTGCCATCAGCTGCCTTCTTTACTTTGTAAAGCCATTGGGAACTCACCACTGACTTGTCTTGAGGTCTTGGGACAACATCCCACACACTGTTCTCAATGATAGAGTTGTACTTCTCTACCATAGCATCAACCTAGATTGGTTTCTGCACTGCCTCCTCGAATGAAGAAGGTTTGGACTCTACACACTCCCCAACCAGGGCCATGTAACCAGTGTACCGCTCGGGTGACCTCCTCTGTCTACGCTGAGAAGATGGTTATCCCACATTCTTTCGCGCATCCATCATCAACTTGTCAGCTTCCCTTGAGTGTTTCCGCCCATCTCTGGAAGACTTAGCATGAGTGGATGTCTCCACTCTTGGATCCTCTACATGCGGCTTCTCCACATCAATCTGAGGCTCCTCCTCCTTAGGAACTGAAAGTTCCTCCTTTGCATGCAACTTGAGCTCCCTCTCAAGTGATACTCACATGGCTTTCTGCTCGTCGAACTTCAGATCTCTACGTACCACTGTTCTTTGACTGGTAGGAAGGAACACCCGATAATTGTGGGGTGTATCAGTGTACCCCACAAGTATCCACAACCCAGCTGTTGGATCTAGCTTCCTCCGGGCATCTTTAGTCACATGGCAATAAACCAATGATCTAAAGATCCTGAAGTGACTCACATCCGGTCGCTTCCAGGAAAAGGCTTCCATAGGTGTCTTCATCCCCAGTATATGGTGCGGGCTTCTATTATGCAAGTATACTATTATATTGCATGCCTCAGCCCACAAATGAAGTGGTATGCTTTGGTCATGCAACATCGCTTGAGCTACTCCCATAATCGATTTGTTCTTCCTTCTAGCCACCCCATTCTGCTGTGGGTTATGTGGTGCCATCAACTCCCGTTTAATTCCTTCTGCAGCGAAGAAGTCCTTAAACTGTTGGGAGACATACTCTCCACCATTGTCGCTATGCAAGGCCCTTATTTTCTTTCCAGATTCTTTTTCTGCCAAGGCTTTAAACTCACAAAACCTCAAGAAGGTCTAATCCTTATTTTGCATAAAGTAGATCCAACATCTACGAGAAAAATCATCAATAAAAATAACATAGTACCTTTGTTTAGCGGTGGAGGCTGTAGAGAATGGTCCACAAACATCTGTGTGAACTGGCTCCAAGATTTCTCTAGCTCTATTGTCTTGATCCTGAAAGGAAGATTTCGCATACTTACCTAAGGTACAACCTTTGCATGTATCTGTTTACTCCAGTTTTCCCTTGGGAAGTCCGGTAGAAATTTGCTGCATGATCTTCAAGGCCCCATGGTGCAAGATGCCCAATCTTCTATGCCATATCTCGCCAACATCTTGGCTTTGCACCAACTTTGCTTTGAAACTCAATGCAGCACAGTCATCTACCTCTAGCTTGTAGAGATTCTCTACTCAAATCCCAATCCTCTTGGTCTGTCCAGTATGGATATGCCTTAGGAATACCTTTCCTTTACTAAAGACTACATCATAGCCTTTATCTTCTAGCATAGTGACAGACACAAGACTCTTCTTCAGACCCTGTACATAATTTACATCAGTCAGGGTGAGAGGAGCTCCATACTCCCTCTAAAACACAACCAGACCTTCACCTGAAACACAGTACTTTCCATCATTGCCCATCTCGATCCACATCTAGAGATCCTTCTCCTCCAAGGTATTGAAAAGATTCTTCTTGCCGGACATGTGGAAAGAGGCTCCACTGTCTAGGTACCAAACACATCCCACCATGGATGAAGCCATGCATGCGATGAGAGAGAAATCCAACTCGAACTTTGAGGCCAGTGCCTCACCGTCTGATCCCTTCGAGGATCCCTTCTTGGATTTCTTTTATTGACAATTCATAGCATAATGGCCCTCCTCATGACAATTAAAGCATTGCACTTTCGATTTGTCAAAATTCTTCCCACCATGGGAAGAACTGGATTTGGGATGGGATGCCTTCCCTTTCCCTTTCCTCGCCTTATTCGCTAAGGCTATATTTTCTTCATCATCTTACTTTGATGCAGATCCATCTCTGGTGCTTCTCCTTATCTCCTCCTGCATTAGATCTGACCAAAGTCATTCCCAATCTGGCAGTTTCTCTCTTCAATTTACCGAGTCTTCGTAGCTATGCCAACTCTTAGGAAGACCAAGGAGAGAAAGACTCACCATGTCATTGTTGGCTGTCGTGATCCCTACACTTCCAAGCTCATCCCTGCAGGTGGTGAGCTTGTTCAGATATGTAGAGATTGTGTTGCCCTTTTCACACTTGATTTTTCGAAGCTTGTCTTTCAGCGCCAGCTTCCTCTGATCGTTGTTGTTCTGATATAGATCTTTCAATGTTTTCCACATTGAAAATGGTGTCTCCTTCCCATAGAGGCTTGAGACAATGTGGTCTCGAGCTCCCTCTAGGAGGATTCTCCTCGCTCTAGCCACACATTTCTTCCATTCCACCAATTCTGTAGCATTAGAAGCTGTTGGCTTGGGGACTTCTTGATCAATGAAGTCCTTTAGACCGTTGTCCTCTAATACTACTTCCATGCGATCCTTCCAGGCTATATAATTCGAGCTTCCATCAAGGGCATACTCGAGTCTTAAACCATTGAACGCCATTGGGGAAATTTGAGATGTGATAAGAATTCAAATTCTATAATTAGGAAATTGAAACTTCGAACTTCTTCCTTCTTTGTATATTGTTCTTCGCTTTGATCACCTTTTCTCTGATACCATGTAGAAATTTCCCACTGTAGATCAACAGATTATGCAATATACTAAAGAAAAATACAATATCTACTTCTACAACAACCTTGTGGAAGCTTAATCGATTTTGAGCAAGATCAAATAGAACACATATAATTGAGAATGAGAAAGCAATCACACATGAACACAGAAGAATACTCTGGGGAAAGCCTAAGCTAAAACCCCGATCTCTGTATTATCATACAAGCGGAAATATGTTTAGATTACACAAAGCATCAGCTCACAAGCTATCCTGCTCTCAATACAATCCAACAATACAACTCACAGACTGAATAGACACACCATATGCCTTCCCTCAGCCCTCCAAGCCTCCTATTTCCTTGCGCAGTCTCTCTTGGGGTCCAATGCTGCCACCTATGTGAATTGGCCTCATCACACACTCATCAAACTCAAAAGTAATTGTACAATCTCCAAGGAATGAATTCCTTCTGCATGCAAGAGATATCCTCCATGGAATATTCCTGCAACTGATAGTACACTGTCCCATCATCTGATCTCAACTGGGTCTCTGACTGAACTGACATGGATGAGTTATTTATGAGAGAATATTCAGTTATATGAAGTGCAACAGTTACATGCATGTATGCATTAACTAACTGAACTCACAATTAGTTCAACAAACTATTTGAAGTAATCTAACTGGACTTAACTCAGTTAAATGAGAACTAATTACAACTCAAAGTACAACTCATCCTGACCTCCTTTAATCAAGGGATAACTTCCTCAATCAATGGAGAAACTGTTGCATGTCTTCACATAGACTTCTTGTTTGATTTTCTACAACTAATTAACTCAAGATGAATTAATTAATTATTTTACAAACATCTGCTAAGATCAAATTCGAATGTTGATTCTCAATATTAGTTTAGGGACTAACTAAAATTGGAATGTATCCCGAAATGCTATTTACAGCAGTGCTAATTTTAGCACTTCTATTTTTAGCATTTCTTGTTGCTATTTTCAACAAAACAATCAAAATGTGAATGGATCCGTTGTGTGAAAGTCAAATTGAATTACTTTACTTCCTATAATTTCTTTCTGGTTTGCTTTTGCTTGGATTGTGCAGAGAAGATTATTCCTGCACCAGTGCATGTAGAATTTTGCACTCTGGTTTGCTAGTTCATTTACAACAAGTGTTTAATTCTTTTTCCTTTATATGATTTAATATATTTATGCAAAGTAAGCATTCATCATCAGAGGGAAGCATTTCTAATATTAAAAGTTAAACTTATAAAGATTAAAGATGACTTCATGAAATAGAAAAGAGCATAGTTGTAATATCTTAATTTATGACTGCACCTCACGATTTAAGGAAAATAATTAAAAGTAATATGAAATATTATAGTGAACCTATTTCGAGTTAGATTTGATTGCATGCAAAAAACTTTGATTGAAGAAAGTTTGCTTTAACTTTTGAATATTGTTTTCATCTTAAAAGTTTATTCCTATTTGTGAGATTCAGTTGATTAAAGCATTCTTTTTTTTGTGCAAGTTATTTCAGATTCTTTTCGCATTTGCAATTCTTTTTTATAGTTAACACACCTTTTATTTTTCCCAAAAGTAAATTGGAGGGAATACTTGGTGTAGGAAGCTTTGTTTTGGTATAAGAACCAGTGTCTTGTTATAGGAACATAGTGCTCCAAGCCTTGAGGCTTAGAGCCCCTACATGAAGACATAAGTCTTCAGTATAAGTGTAAAATATGCTTCTCACATAAGTTCTGTACCTGTACTAGTGCAAGAAGACTGCAAGAGTACAAGAACGACTGCTTAGTGTAAGAAGGAAAATAATTTAGAAGGCAAATCTTTTCAAGGGCCCACTTGTTAAACTGCCACCACCCACACTGAGGATAAACATAGAGTTTTATTTTAGCAGTTAAGATTGTTTACAATAGTGTGAAAGTTCCTTTATTTGATTTCTTCGCAAATTCATTCTTTTACATTCCAACACTAGAATTACTTTGGTGTCAGTTGCCTTTGTGATTTTTTTTTTTTTTTATTTATTTTATTTTTATTTTATTTTTATTTTTTATTCTTTTATTATTATTATTATTATTTTTTTTTTTTTTTTGGTTCTGCAAGATTTCAATTGAGAAGTAGGAATAGAAATAGGAAAAGTTCATCCCACTTCTGGCATTACCTGTGCTTTGTCTCTAAGTTTACGAAGCCCCCGTGTTGACGATTAAGTGTTGAAGGAGCTTGCTTAAGTGCAATTCATGCCCCCAACACATGGTAGCATAAAACTAACAAAATTCCCAATAACGTTTTTGACAATTGATTGATCTAACCCCTTAGACTTAAAATTTTAAGAACATATTCTCCCACCCTCAAGCATTTAAGTAAGAGTGAGATTGTTGGCACCTTGCCAACCCAAATTATCCCATGAGGGATAAACATGTCACAAATAGGACTTGAACCCAGGAGGGGAGGATAACAACTGCTCTTAACCACTCAAGCTAGACACATCTAATATGAACGCTCATATCTATATATATATAATATAATATATATATATATATATATATAATATATATATATATATTATTTACTAAGCATGATGCATTTGCCAAGGAAATCCATTGCGGTTACTTCCCTCATTCCAAGGATGGTATCCATAGTAAACTAGATTCTTTAGGGCTCAAGGCCTAGTCGACAATCAACAATGGCTGGTGAGGGAAGGAAAGAAAGCATGTCACAAAGTAGGGTTTGAACTCGAGTGGGGGAGAATAACAACTTTTCTCTTATCTGGTCAAGCTACATCCCATAATAATAATAATAATAATCTCAAAAAAGAATAATGGTTCATGTTCTTTTTTGAAATTTTATGTTTTAGATTTGTATTTTTTTAAATTATAAGTACAAATTTTATGCTTCATCCATATTAAGTTGTTATTTGAAATATATATATATATATACACACACACACACACACACACACATATATATATATATATATATATATATTATATATATATATATATATAGATATATACCATGCTCCACATTGCCTTTGGTGTAAACATTACACATCTCCTTCAAACTAGGTTGTAGAATACACCTCAATTTTCTTGGTACAATTAATGTCTACAAATAATCAAAATATGTGAACCCTCACCCCACCAACCACCCTCATAAGGAGAGATATATTTTAGTTTCTAATAACAAGATCAAAAGCGCACACACAAACTTTTCCTTGGTGAAAACTCATAGCAATTTTTATTTAAAGAAGAAATAGGTAAGGTTATATTTTGTAATAGTCACTTGATAAAAATATAAAAAATTATCACCATCCTAAGGTCTTAAAATAAACCTTTTAAAATCCTTGGCATTTATCCATCAACATCTTGTCAATCTACTATATGGGGGAAATTAAACATCTAGAACCATCCAAGAAAAACAAAAAGACCCCAAATCGAGAAGAAGAATATGTTAGAAAATTATATATTACAGAGCAATGGAACACATAAAATATTGCAGAAATATAAACATAGAAAATGCATAAAACAAGAGAGACACAGATATACGTGGTTCACCCAATTTGGGCTATGTCCATGGAGAAACAACCAGTCCTTCCTTCTATATTATCCATCAAACTAAAGAGATACAACCTACAACAGATCTGCTGTAATTCCCTCTACTCTCTCTTCTCGCTCAGAATACAGACTACATAGACACAATACAATTCCCTCATATATAGCAAGGAGTTGCCTTCTAGGGCAAAAAATCCTAAATTAAACATAACTTCTACCATCAGATCTCTGCCTAATGAACAACCAAGATTGAATACAAAATTACAACATTTTACAAGACAATTTTACATTTATTTTTAGCTTCGGGGACGCTGCCCCCAATCCCCCCGCTAGGAGGGGGCTCCCAACGGTCGCCTCCTCCCCTGGACCCCCCTGCAGCATATATTTTATGGGCGGCGTTGCCGCTACATTATGAAATGGGGTCCAATGTGGCAATACCTCTAAATAAAGAAGATAATCAAGCTCCACACCCAACAAAATATATAAAATAGAATTAAACATGAATTTCTCTTAGGAGGAGAGAGAGAGAGAGAGAGAGAGGTGGACTCTCCTCCTTTGCGTTTGTCCTAATTGAAGAGTCTTTCTTGAGATTCAACTGTGCTTTTAGCTAGGTCATTTACCAGGGAATTGTTCTCTTTTTAGATATGCTTGAAGGAAACTTTTGTAATAGATATATAGAGTTCCAAGACTCAAAAAATTGGATCCTTTAGAAGAATATTATGGTTCATGAAGCCATCATTTGTCGACTCCACTACTGGTTTTGAATTTACAAAGCCATGTATACCCTCTACACCTTAGATAAAGCTAATAGGACATAAGTAGCTCTGAGTTATGCTATGCTATCAATACCTATGTGTAGACCACAGAATGAAGATATATAGTGTGATTTAGAGAAGTAAAGGTGGCTTCTTGCTACACATGATCTTGGATTAGCCGTAGAGGCTCCATACAAATAATAATAAAACACTAAGGATAACTATTGTCAATAATAACTACAATGAATTTTCTTTATATCTTTTTTATCTTGGCCTTGGGCTAATAATGATAGTAAAACTTGATCATATGAAGAATTTGAGTAGAGGAGAGAATAACATAGTAAAAATTTTGATGTGTTCAAAGCCAAATTGACCATATTACTATAGATGGGAAAGTTGGAAACCCACTTACCTCTTTGTCATCATCTCATCTCTCCAAGGATCCCTCAATATTCTCCCTAGACTATATCCATTTGCCTAATATTAAAATATCCTCTACTTCCTTTATAGTTTGGAGTTGTGACATTAAATGAAGAGATGGCTTACAGTTAGACCCTTGTTTTACATAAAAAGAACATGTTGGGACCACCCAACTATTTTCTCTATAAATAATCCATGTCAAAATTTTGTTTGTGACAACAAACCATGAGGAAGTTTATACCTACCATCATCTTTGCATTGTCCTTTTCTCTTGGGAAGGCTAGAGAGTAACCCAACTTTGCATTGTAACATCCTCTAACAAGATTGCTAATCCATTCCAATTCATCATATTCATCCCTTATGTAAAGGGAGGATTTTACCAATGTATGCATGTGCATACTCAATTGTTCTTCTTTCTTTCTACTACTAGTTTTGTCCCTGTTTTTCATCCAATTATCCACAATTCCCAATGTCTATATTGCATACATGTGCTAGTTGAAAGAAACATTTAAGAGTTATCCTTCTTCTGCAGTCTTCAAAAATATTTTATAATTCCTTTCATCCTATCCACAAGTCAATTCCAACTTTACCCTCTCATCATTTCCAATTGTCCAACCTAGGAAGCTCCCAAACAAGGGGAAAGTAATGACTTATGTTGTCCAAAAAATAAGCCACTTGGATGTCTTTTCACCAGGCCTTTGATCCATGCTTCTATAGATTATAACTCCGTGTTTTTTTCACCACTATTGGCTACTACTTACCCTTAGTAGTAATGAACCTCTAGAAGATTTTTACTTTCGTTACTTCCCAAGCAATTGTGTATTTTTTAGCTCCAGGCCAATTTCATATTCTAGTTTGGCTAGTCTCTTTCATTTTACTAACAAAGTCTCTTTCCCCTTCCCATAAAAACATGAAGTGTGTATTCCTTATTCCATTAATGATAGATTTCATATTGAAAGCAATTAAATCTATCATAAATACGGGTTACTTCCAAAACATATTCAATTAAGGTAAGTCTTCCACTTAGAGACATAAGAATATGTCACAATCTTTCTTAAAACTTGTATATATATATATATATATATAATATATAAAGACCAATGTCATGGGAGAGGTATTCCCAAGCTGGATGTGAAGAAAAAACATCCTAGTGGGTGTTCATTCGGTTTATTGTGGCTAAGGAAAATTGGCAAAGGCATTGACAAAGGATTTGGAAAGGAAAAGTGGCATTAATTGGCATTTTATTTATGAAAATAATGGAAATTAGGAGAAAAGGAAGGTGAAAGGTTAAAGGTTGCATGTGAGGAGGAAAATGAAGGAAAGTAATGGAAAATGAAGAAAATAGAGGCCTCATTGATAAAAAGGCTTCTGAGGATAAGTTGGCAAGCTTTTTTCTTAGGCTTAATCACTGTAACATCAGTTCAGTTTTGGAGCTCTCATTATATTCTCTCTCTCTCATACTCTTGGACACTTAGAGTTTTCAGGGAGCACTCTTGGAGAGTGTGGCATACTTGGATGCTTAGAGCACGAAGGAAAAGGAAGAGCAGGAAAGCACAAGAGGACATCGGGATCAACAACTATAGCTTGTTTTTCTTGCAGGTATTGAGTTGCATGTATGTTTTCCTCACTAGTTTTGGCATGCATGGCATATGCTTGTGGTTTCTTGGTTATGGTCTATCATTGGCATGGAGGATTGCCTAGATTGACAATGGATTTTCCTAGCTTTTCCATTTCTTGGATAGCCATGGTGTTGTGGGTTTTCCCTTTTGTTTTCTAGTTGGTGCTCATGTTCCTTATGGCTGTGGGTTGAGTTATTAGTTCCTGGAACCTTGGTTGGACAAACGCTCTTGAAGCCTTGTAATGAATTGGGTTGAATTACTAGTCTTGGATCCTTAGTAGGAAAAACAACTTGGAGCCCTGTAACAACTTGGGTTGAGTTATTAGTCCCGGAGCCTTGGTTGGAAAAACGCTTTGGAGCCCTTAGTGGGTTGAGCCACTAGTCCTGGAGCCTTGATTGGATAAATGCTCTAGAGCCCAACAACCATTGTGGGTTGAGTTACTAGTCCTGGAGCCTTGGTTGGACAAATGCTCTGGATCCCAGAAGCAGTCGTGGGTTGAGTTACTAGTCTTGGAAGCCGGGTTGGAACAAACTCTTTGAAGCCTTGCACAACTTGGGTAGAGACTGATCTGGTGATGGTTAGTGATGTCCGATTGAAGGTGGAATCAATAGCTGAGGATTGAGCTGGTTGGCCTCTGGAAGCCCTGGTGTTGATTTGTGTAGCTTGGGAGGTACTTCAAGCCCTAGGGTTCAGGGTTTGGAGGGTGTAGCACCACAAGAGTCACTTGTGGGATTGGAATCCAAGTATGGGGTTTTGCATCAAATCGTGTTTTGGGAATTTCCATGAGCACATTTTTACATGTGATTGCTTGAGATGATAGAGGGCAGAAAGGAGAATCCAACACTTCGAGAATCATTGAATTCTAAGTTGTAGAAAGTGGAGATATGAATTTTTGAAGTTAATTTTGGGGTTGACACCATAAGTGTCAAGGTCGGCCTAAGATGTTTTTAGGATCATGACAATTGGAAGCCCCTAAATTATGACATTTTCAAGCCCTTCTCTTTCGTATAAATAGAAGGTGATATGAAGGTGAAAGAGTATCCAAAAAGTGCAACACACAAGAAGAAAAGGAACTAGTTAAAGGTGAGGGAAGATTTGTCTTAGACGTAGAAAAGGAGAACTGAACAATGTGGTAATATAGGTATGTTTCAAGGTTCTTTTGGAAGGTCAAGTTTGCTGTAAGGGAGACCGAGGTAGCTCCCTGGAGGGCCGACACAAGGGAAGGTTGTTTTAGCTTGCGTGGAGGTGTTCTTAGGTGCAAAACTCTTGGTGAAGAGCAGCATAGGATGCTATGGGAAGTCTGTAAGCCCTAACGGTTATTTGGAGGGAAACGTAGGGTGTATTGAGGGCTATCTATGCCCAAAAAAAATAGCTAAGGGATCCAACATTTCTCCAAGGGTAGGACACACCAAACAGGGTTGTTTTGGTGACTGATTAGGGGATATTACAACAATCAAATATACCCTAACTAGTCATAGTCATAACAACAATGACAAAAACTTGGACAAGAGTTTTGAGGTGTGTCGGATTCATGGTTTTGGGTTAGTTTACATTGCAACCTCTAGGTGCCATTTGGAGGAATTATATGGAGGTTAAAAGTCCATCCTAGGAGAGTAATATATAGTGAAGTATTGGGCATCATTTATCTGGTGGAGGGCAGTGTGTTGACAACCCAAAGTAGCCCTAGAAAATCTATCTTGAAGTGACGAAGAGGAGCTAAAGGTTGGGTGAAGATTGGTGCCAAAGTGCAACACCTTGATGGACTAGGTGATTTCTAGCCTAACATATTAGAGCTTGGGATTAGGCCTACCCAGATAGTAGATTAGATCAACCTGTGTATATGCTACATAAGTGACATGCAATAGTGTTCGGTGGCAGCCCTCCTGGAGTCTCGATGTGTTGTCCTTTGAACGACTAAGGGGCAACTAGTGAGCAATACAAAAGTCAAGGAATGACAGGACAAGATATGCCATCGAGTCTGTGCAACATGTTTGTCATTGTATCTTGTATACCATAGACTATTGTATTATTCAGATTGGTTTAATATAACGAAGATTGGGTTGTACATTATTGTACAATTTTGTTAAAAATTGTGTATACTTGTGCATATGTGATTTACTGCTTTATATGTTCCGCGATGCAAAATAGTATTGGTTGAGATTCTTGGTTTGGTAGCGTTAGTTATTTTACGACTCTAACCTAGACCCAAGGTCGTGGAAATTCAACATGGTATCAGAGCTAATCTGGGCCACTCTGGAAGTTAGTGAATCAGAGTTGTGCACACCGAGGTATAACTTAAGGGGTAGTTGGTCACATTGTAGGTGAAAATGTTGAAGTTTCAGGCTGGTATTTGGTATGAGGACAGGATGGAGGGATTGTCCAACTATAGTCCATGGAAGGAAAGGATCAAGTTGGTTTTGCAGGTCAACAAGATCTAGGAGTTCACTGAGAAATCCAACAAGAAGCCAACTGACCTAAAGGAGTTGGAAGTGTACAAGGATTTGGATATGAGGGCGAGATTGATCATCCTTGATGGTGTGAAGGATGCCCTAATAACTCATTTGTCTGGGAAGAACACCACACATGAGATGTGGATGGCTCTTCAGAATTTGTTCTAGAATAAGAATGAAAACCAGGTATTGGTATTGGAGGATAAGTTGAAGTCCACCAAGATGATAAAGGGTGAAGGAGTAACTTCGTATCTGAAAAGATTGTCTCAGGTCAAAGATGAACTTGCTGTCATCAGCGTGACTATTTCATATTGAGATATGGTGAGGATTTCGTTGAAAGGGTTCACCGAGGAATGTAAGCCCTTCATCAAAGGAATCGTTGTCAGAGAGAAGTTTCCAGGCTGGAATAGGCTATGGGATGAATTCATTAAGAAACAGTTGCAAGACGAGGATCTTCATCCAAAGAAGAAGACTTTCGATGATGACATGGCACTTGCAGGGCGAATGAAGGGTAAACATAAGAAGGACTTGAGTAAGGTCAAGTGTTTCAACTGTGGTGAGATGGGTCATTTTTCGTCGAGACGTTCGATGAACAAGAAGGTATATGACAAGAAAAATAAAGGAAAGTAGGTCACTAGTGTTTCCACTTTTGCTGAGATAGATGATCTTGCAAGGAGATTGGAGGAGGAGTACTTTGCCATGATCTCTCATTTCTCGTAGGGTACTATTGATGAGAATGGATGGTACATGGATAGTGGTGCGAAAAAAAATATGATAGGATCACATGGGGTTTTTGAGACTGTAGCTAAATGGGACTTGAAGTTGCACATGGTGTTAGGCGACAAGATTTCAATTGGAGATCCGAGGATCAGGTGTTGTGCCATTTAGGATGGAGAGAGGACGAGTGATGTAGATCCATGATGTATTGTTTATACCAAGACTTATATATAGTGTGATTTCTGTCTTGGTGATTGAGAACAAGGGGTTTGAGGTCTTGTTCCAGGATGTGAAGGCAATACTCAAGCTTAGAGGTTCTAGCTCCACTGGTCAGCTACAGAGAATCATGGAGACAGTGGAAGATGTTATAGGAAAAGAAGAAGAAGCAGGGTGCTTCTAGTAGTGACAACCAAACTTCCGAGAGAGGCATAGTTCATAGAACAGGGATTGCTGCAATTGTGAGTGCTAAGAGTTGGGCAAGTGTTGCGAGTAATGATGATGATGATGAGTTACTTCCTAGTCTTGGAAGTACCTCGCTCGCTAAGAGGGAGTGTTTGTTTGTGTAGCTTCCAAGGTACTCCAAGCCCTAGGGTTAAGGGTTTGGAGGGTAGAGCATCACAAAAATCACTTGTGGGCTTGGAACCCAAGTATGGGGTTTTTCACCAAATCATGTTTTGGGCATTTCCATGAGCACATTTCTACATGTGATGGAATGAGATGATAGAGGGAAGAAAGGTGAATCCAACGCTTAAAGAATCATCAAATTCTGAGTTGTGGAAGTGGAGATATGAATTTATTTTTGGGGTTGACACCATAAGTGTCAAGGTTGGCCTAAGATGTTTTTAGGCTCATGACAGTTGGTAGCCCCTAAATTATGATGTTTCAAAGCTCTTCTCTTTGGATGAATAGAAGGTGATATGAAGGTGAAAGAGTATCCATAAAGTGTAGTGCATAAGAAGAAAATGAACTTGTTAAAGGTGAGGGAAGCTTTGTCGTAGATGCATCAAGGAGAACTTAACAAAATGGTAGTAAAGGTTCGTTTTAGGGGTCTTTTGGAGGTCGAGTTTGCTGTAAGGGAGGCCGTGGTAGCTCCCTAGAGGGCCGAGACAAGGGAAGGATGTTTCAGCCTATGTAGAGGTGTTCTTGGGTGCAGAACTCTTGGTTAAGGGCAACATAGGTTTTTGTGGGAAGGTCGCAAGCCCTACTAGATGTTTGGAGGGTAGCGTAGGATGTATTGAGGGTTGTCTATGGCCAAAACAACAACTAAGGGAGCCAATACTTCTCCAAGAGTAGGCTGCACCCAAGGAGGGTTGTTTTGGTGACTGATTAGGGGATATTACAGTAGTCAAATATGCCCTCACCAATCACAGTCATAAAAAAAATGACGCAGATTTGGAAACAGTTTTGAGGTGTGTTGGATCCATGATTTTGTGTCAGTTTTGGATCAGTTTATATTTCATCCTATAGGTGCCATTTGGAGGAGTTTCCGTGGAAGTATAAATTCCATCCAAAGAGAAGAATCTACAGTGAAGTATTGGGCATCATTGGTCTAGTGGAGGGTAGCATGTTGATAGCCCAAAGTAGCCCTAGACAAGCTATCTTAAAGTGAAGAAGAGGAGCTAAAGGTTGGGTGAAGATTGGTGCCAAAGTGCAACATCTTGATGGACAAAGGTGATTTCTAGCCTGGCAGATTTGAGCTCGAGATTAGGCTTACTCAGAGAGTAGATTAGATTAGCCTGTGTGCATGCTGCAAAAGTGACGTGCAACAGTGTTAGGTGGCATCCCTCTTGGAGTCTTGATGTGTTGTCCTTTGAAGGACTAATGGGGAGATAGTGAGCATTACAGAAGTAAAGGATCGATAGGACAAGATATGACATCGAGTTTGGCAACATGTTTGTCATTGTATATTGTATACCATTGGTTGTTGTATTATTTGGATTGGTTTAATATAATGAAGATTGGGTTGTACATTACTGTACAATTTTGTTAAAAATTGTGTATACTTGTGCATATGTGATTTACTGTTTTATATTTTCCACTGTGCAAAGCAATTATGGTTGATATTCTTGGTTTGGTAGCGTCAATGATTTTAAGACTCTAACCTAGACCGGAGGTCATGGAAAATCAACAATTTGGTTGTGCTTGATGTGTTTCATGAGATCCCACATTCATGCTTCGAATATAGCACAGGGGTGACTGGCTGAAGAGAGATTTGGCTCAGCCATGTCTATGGTCAAGTGGTTGATGGAAGTCCCAAATTTGGTTGGCCTTTGCATCATTAATATGAGGTTATTTTTCCTTTTTAATTCATGAGTATCATATTGGTTTATATGTGGATTATATGGTTGTTTTTTCCTTGGTGTTTCTATTGTTATTATGTTGGTTATGAACATGTATTATGACAGTGGAAATGTATGGCTCTCATCATTTCTTTACTTGTAAATGAATGAACAATTTATCTATGACCTAATAGATGAAATTTCATCTAATGTGTTGAGGCATCAACGCTTCTTAGTGATTCTCAAATAAGCATGAGACCCCTATGCTCAGTTATTTTGTTAAGCCCTGTAGCTTTCATGTTTGTGACATGTTTGACGAAATGCCTGTCATGGCTAGTAGGGTCCAGTCTAGTCCTTGTTGATGTTTTTGCAAAGGTATCTTTGTTCTGTTGTGAAAGTTCAGTTCTAAAGGTGTCATTGAGTTCTAGAAAGTGACTTGGGCTCAGGGCCTAAAAAAGTGGCACAAATCTCGGAGTCACAGGCACAACACTGGGGAAAAAGTCCTAGGACACTCCCTTGCCCATGTTGTGGGAGCATCTTGAGCCTCTTAGATGCACCCTAGTCCATATCAATGGAGCGTCCAAGGGTTTGATGCACTAAGACTTTAGTTGGTCTAAGGGGTTGGCTAACTGAGTGGTTAAGATGGCTCCTGGGAGTTTTGTTGCTAATGTGGAAGGTCTGTGTGACGTGTTTTTCCGGTTCCACTTCCTTAAATGACACATAGGGAGTCAAACCATATCATAGTAACTTCTCGTCACATGTTTACTGCGGTTGGCTAGTTGCTTTGGTAGATGTGGGAGGAGGGTGTTATAGAGTGGTATCAGAGCCTGTTAGGCCCCTATACTACTAGTGTAACCCTTATTGTTATTAGTACAACCCACTTATTATATTGATGTACCCACATAGTGCCCATATTGTTACTATTGTACCCCATATAAGCCCACTAATGTTACTATTGTGGCTTATATTATTATTGTTAGGTCGGCTGGTTTATATTGTGACTCCTTAGACTCCTATATATAGAAAGGAGGTTTTTTCATTTGATCATCCAAGAATTGTTCATTTATGTAATGTAAAGGAGGTTTCCCCCTCGAAGAGGCTGAATTCTAAGGCGTTGATCTATCTTTTCTATCTTTTCTTGAGCTGTTTTCATAACATTTGGTATCAGAGCTTTGGATTCTAGGGTTTCGCTGCTCCAAACAGGTCATCGTGGAATTTTCGCTATAACTTTGTTTCTGTGATGTTTCAGAAGTCGCAAGAAAAACCCATTTTAGAAGAATTGACGCTGAACTTTGGGTCCGAATTTCAGAGCTTTTCGCTCGATATTTTCGGAGATATGATCTGAGGAAGTTGGCCTTTTTGCAGACTCCTGAACTACACTCAAAACAGGTGACCTGGGGAAAATCGTCATAACTTTCTTTCTGAGCATCGGATTGAAATTTCGTAAGAAGGTGAAAAAATAGGACGGACTGTAGTTTTCATTTATATATTTTTCAGAGTCAAAGGTTGAAAAAGTGACACGTGGCACGTCGTAAAAGTTCGCTCTGCTGAATTAGTCTATAATCAGGTCACTGTGGGAGATTTGGCATAACTCTTCATTGGAGAATCCAATTGGGTTCAGACTGGTGGCATTGGAAAGAGGATATAGTGGACTACTACAGGTCATAGTTTCAGAGCTTAAAGATCTGAAAGTACATAGTTACAGTCATTTCAAGATTGAGCTCCTAAAATCAAGAAAAAGCAAGATGAGGAAGTTTGATGGCAAGGATGCGGTAAATTGGATACGTCAAATGGAGCA